>PVKN010003911.1:0-35348 GCA_004027915.1 Capromys pilorides | reverse complement strand
TTGTGACTAAGGATTTCTACAACAGACTGGTACATATAACTATTAAACTTGTACAGATAAAAAATTGAATTTGGGAATTAAGATGATACAAGAGGAGAGAGCCCGTGCCTAGAGCCTCCCCTGTACACTTCTAAGATATTCCCATTGATGAGTGGAAAGAACTTCTCTGTTTCCTCAGGAAGCCACACTGCTCATAAATTTAGCCTTTCGAGATGGATTCAATCAGTATCTCCCAGATCTCGCCCTGTTGAAATAATGTACATTGGTATACTCATCTCTCTCTCTCTTTTTTTTTTTTTCTGTTCTTTTCCTTTCTTAGATGAACACTAACAATTTGTGTTTGATTTGATCAAGAGACCCGGACATAGTACAAACAAGGTAGAACAAATGTGATTCTGTTCAACCTGGGCTGGCTTGGAAGGGCCTCCTTTTGCTCACTAGAATTAAAGAAGCAATCTTTCTTTTTTTCTTTCTTTCTTTCTTTCTTTCTTTCTTTCTTTCTTTCTTTCTTCCTTTCTTCCTTCCTTCCTTCCTTCCTTCCTTCCTTTCTTTCTTTTTTCTTTCTTTCCTCCCTCCCTCCCTCCCTTCCTTCCTTCCTTCCTTCCTTCCTTCCTTCCTTCCTTCCTTCCTTCCTTTCTTCCTTCCTTCTTACCTTCCTTCCTTTTTTGATATAGGATCCTGCTATGCAGCAAAACTTGTAGCAGCCCTCGTGTCTCAGCCTCCGCAGCACTGGGATTCCAGGCGCACACTGCCACGCCTGGTTTGGAGGCCGCAGTTTGCATCAAGGTTCCGGGCCCCACAAGGAGTGCTGTACTAGGCATCGACCCAGGGGCCCTAGGCCTGCCAGGCAGGTGCTTAGGCCACCCAGCCGGCTCCTCAGGCTGAGGCACCTTTCCTTGTCAGGAATGTATTTAAACGAAGGGCGAAAGCTCAGACCTGCCAGGAGAGGTGTTTGGGTCTTGGCGCAGGCTTCCAGGCCTCTGAGGGGCTGAGGCAGCAGCACTTGGCGTTCTTGTCTATCCTGGACAGCTTAGCAGCTCACTGAGACCCTGTCAAGAGATCAATGAAAATGCTTGAGGACGGCGTGGCCAACAGCGGCCCTGACCTGCATCCCTGCACTGGACCAGTGCAGGAGCCACGGTCCCCTCTTCTCCGCTTTCTTTGAGTGTTGCAACAGACAGGCCCAAGGAGGAACCAGGGTCTGAGGGCCACGTGACAGCACAAAAGCATGGCACCATGTTCATGGCTGCTGCCAGCTTCTCAGCCCGGACATCTTAGCTGGGGAGTCCCCGGGGACACAGTGTCCTCATGCAGAGTGCTGGACAGACTCTTTTCTCCACTTCTGCAGCTGGCAGTGTCCCTGGCTACATCCCTGGGACAGCCATGCTTGGAATGGGCAGGGAGGAAACCCCCAAGGCTACATCCTTGGTTTACTTGCTGTCGGGATGGGCAAGGAGTAACTGAGACACAGGACAATACTAATGTGGTGTCTGGGCCGGCGTGGTGGTGCAGACCTGTAACCCCAGCACTCAGGAGGCTGAGGCAGGAAGATCCTTGCAAGTTCAAGACCAGCCTCACGTACAAGGTGGTCTCAAGGCCAGCCTGAACTACAGGTGAGAGCCTGTCTTTAAAAAAGAAATAAAGAAAGAAAGAAAGAAAGGAAGGAAGGAAGGAAGGAAGGAAATATTGTCTGCTAGGCTGGGTGAAAGGCTGTCTCAAGTCTTAAAATAAATACTGATTCAGAAAAGGAAAAGCCTAGGTCCCGCTCCGAGGCTCAGCACAGCTCAGGGGCCCCCAGTGCCTGGTGATTCCATGTGGATTCCAGAAGGAAAGTGTGGGGAGAACACAGGCAAGGGAGCGGCTTTTAAAAGACTCAAAAGTAAAGCGCCCTGCGCTGAAGGTAAACTCAAATATGCAGATGAAAGAGCTAATTAAATTTTGAGACGCATGAATGAAAAGAGAACCTTAATTAGCAACATACTAATGAAAATCTCCCAGAGAAGAGGTAGATGAAGGTGACTGGAAGTGCTGAAAGAATGGGCCTGAAAAGGTGGTTGCCGATGGCCGCTCTGAACGGCGAAAGCAAAAGAAATTTCTTTGCATTTGAAGAAAAATTATTTTGAGGCTCTAACGCATTAAATCCAGCATTGAACGCAGAAGACAAAGACAGACGAAAGGTATTTTTAGATATGCAAAGGCCCCAAATTCTATACGCGAGGCATGGCGCTTGCAAGAACTACTCCAATAATTATTATCGAAAATTTAAATCAGACACAGGTCGGGGTAGTGGAAAAGGAAGCAGCAGTTATTAAGTCTGTGAACTGGAGAGATGGTTTTATAAAGTTTTAATGAAAACCCTGAGCCACAAATGAACAGACTTAGGATGGAGGCTGTGGAGAAAGATGGGTAGGGTAGTAAGATTCTCCCCGCAGAGAGGGTGTTCAGGATCCGTCCAGATGTGTGCTGATTTTGGGCATTATTTTAGAAAAGTTCAATATTTTTGGAAGAGCACAAATCTAATCACTATGAGATAGAGACAGGGTGTGAAGCTTTGTAGAGTTCGACAGAAAAAATGATGGGCCAAGGTGGGCAGTGGGAAAGTGGGGCCACGCACTCCCAGCTCTGCAGGGAGAAGCCCGGGTGCGTCAGTGGTGAGCACCTGCCTTCAGTATGACAAGGCTGGAGTGAGCAGCGGCTGGCAAGAGTGGCAGATGGCCTAAGCACAGGAACATATTCTCTACGTAAATCAGATCTTTCAAGATTGTCAAGAAAGGACTAAGGTCTAAGCGAGGAAATGCCTGGACCTAGGCCAAGCACCCCTCCTCCAGGTCCGAGAGGTGAAGCTTCCTCTGGGGCTTCCATCAGGGAGGGAAGGAGGCCCGCACTGCAGCCTGCCTGTGTGGTGCAGCCTGGCCCAGGCCTGAAGGAGAGGGTCAGGGAAGGAAATGGACAGCTGGAGACCTGTTATTTTCAGGCAGAGAATACTTCAAATTAGAGGTGGAAAACTTGTGGGATGGGGCAAGGGCAGCAGCTAAGATAGGATCTGAGGAAAGTCATGGGAGTGCCTAGGTCCTGCTAGGGCGACGTGCACGTGGCCACGGTTACCTGCGTGGCCAGCTCCAGGCAGTGCTTTCCATGAAGGGAGGCAGGTTTATTCACAATGAGGAGAAAGCTCACCTCAGAAGCCACATTAAGCTGCCATGGGAGAGTGACAGATTCCTGTCTGCTAAACTGCTGAGCTTAAATACTACACGTGTTCTTTTCTATCATCTACCCAGCGCATAAATAATTTAAAGAGGGCTGCAAGAGAGCTCAGTGAACTAAAGGCCTGCTTAGGCGAGCGCAGGGATCGGAGCTCACTCCCAGTACTGCGTGCTGTGCCAGCGCCACCCCCAGGTGCACTGAGCTGTTGACCGAGCCCGGGAGTGGTGGCGCACGCCTGTGATCCCAGCAGTGAGGAGGCGGGAAGCAGGAGTGTCAGTATGCGTCTGAGCGGCATGGTGAGACCCTGCACCAAATGAGTAAATAAATACATAAATAATAATAATAATAATAATAATAATAATAATAATAATTTAAAGATCATAATAATAGCTAGCAAGATTGGTCTTTGCAAAGGAGAAGAGGACTGAGTGAGGAAGGAAGGAGGGAAGGCAGGGGAGGTCATGACAGGGGTTAGGATGCATCCTGGGCACGCACCAAGGATGTGACCATTGTCTACTGAAAAGACAGACTCGTAAAAGTTTAAAAATTAAAAAAAAGAAAACACTTAGGGCTGGCGAGACAGCTCAGTAGAGTAAGTGCTTGAGGGTCCTGAGTTCAATCCCAGGTACCACACACACACACACACACACACACACACACACACACGCACACACACACACGCACACACACACACAATCAGCTATGATTTGATTATAGTTATAGAATATAGAACTTCTTACTAGTCACTTTCTATAAAGAATGTATGAAAATAAAAATTATTTTTGAGCAAGGTTACTGAATAGTCAATTCTTGAGAGTACAAAGTTCTTTCTGTTATGAAAATAAGCTGAGTTTCTTATCAATGAACAAAGGAAAGCTGGGGAGGGGTTAGAACTTCCGAAGGCCACAGTGGAGGTGAAGCCATCAGAGTGTGCATTTTGGGCCAAGAACATATAAAATTCCAAAGCAAATTGACACTATCAAGACCTCTGTCCCTGACAGAATTCAAAAGACACATTGTAGCAAAGGTCTCCTCAGCGCTCTACATGCATGAAAACAAGCAGGAGAGGACATCCTCTAAGGGGTCTGAATGAGAACCACAACCTGGACTGAAAGCCTATGTGGGGTAACACGGTCCTTGGGCTTGGTTATTGCAGCCAGCAGGGTGGGCAGAGGCTATTCACTGCTAAGCAAATACACATCCTGACAGGAAGAGCAGGACGCGTGGGAGAGGCCTGCATGCACACCTGTGCACACACAGGCACGCGCGCACACACGCAAGCAAGTGAATGATGGTAGTTAACTTACACACTCTTAAAAATGTGCAAACATAGGGACTTTCAGGTTAGCTCAGTGGTTCAAGTGCTTGCACTGGCAATCCTAGTCAGGCACAGGGGACAACGGTTCGATCCCCAGACCCACCTTAAGGCAGCCTGAGCCAGCCAAAGAAAAGTACAAACAGCAAATTAGTATAACAGAAAATACAGAGTCGAAATAAAAATAGAAATTAAAAACTTAAAAGTAAACAATTAAAGAAACTTGGGAGGTAAAAAATTAATGGTTATTCTTCAAGTAGCCAGTTATTCAATATACCTTTTTCATATTCAATGTAATTAATGATAGATACATAGGACAAAGTGCTAAAAAATGTAGTGTGTAATTTTTTGGTTAAAAAGTTGAAATCTTTTTGAAATGAGCATGAAACTGTGCATAGGTTATAAGAAACATGGTAAAATTGCTGTGCTCCATGGTGCTCTAGGAAAACCCTAATCAAAATAAACCAAAGAGCAATGGAAAATCCGATGAAACCTGTGGCAGAGATAGTGAGGCATTTGTCAAAAATTGTTGTAGTTCACGAGTCTATTTCGTTCCATACTATATTCAGATGGCTTCCTGCGAGTGTGGACGCCTCAGACCATCCTATGGCAGAGCAGGGCTCCACTGTGGAGCAAGACCGTATTTTCCTCATCTGTTCGTATCTTGAGGGACCTAGGTGCCGCCTCAAGACCTAGCTGATAAGGTCAGTGCTGTTGCAAACATGGCTATGCACGTGCACCTGTGCGCTGTGGTGTGTGTCGGGGTGTCCCCCAAGCCTCATGTGGCCACGGGGTGGACTTTGTGATGGCAGCTGAATTCGGAGTTTGTGATTGGGTCACTGTCTGATTCGCCTGCCCCAGTGCAGTGTCCTGCATGCAAGAAGGCGAGGAGGAGAGGCTGGCTCCTCCACTTGCTGTGTTTGCCTTGGCATCTTTCAGCCAGCAGCTGCTGCCCTCCAAGACATTGCCCTGCCCTGGAGACAGTGGACTGTTGGATGAAATCTCCGCACACTGTGAGCCAAATAAACCTTTTCTCTTTCAGCTTCGGTTGTCAGAGTTTTGTCTGGGCAATGAGAGAAAAGTAACAGGAGGACTTTAACTGGTTTATAAAGAAGATTGCGTACTCTTATGTGGGAAACTCAAAACATGTGTTCAAAACTAAAGGACAAACTGGAAAGCAGTTGGACAGGAGGCAGAAGGAAGTGCAAATAATCTCCCAGGTTACCTTTCTCACTGTCTCAACTGTACCTCTAGGTGCACTATAACTTGTTTCATTTGTTTTCTTTTTTTTCCAGTAGTACCAGGGATTGAACTCAGGAACTTGCATTTGCCAGGCAAGCACTTATTCTCCTGAGCTATCTCCCTGGCCCCTAATTTGTTTCATTTGTGCTACTAGTTTCTTTTAGTTGAAAAGAGCACTTTGTGTTATTTCTTGTTTTTTTTTTTTGTCTGTGTTTTGTATTTTGAATATCTACCTTTAAAATAATGATGTGGAATGTATTATTGTTGTTGTCTTACTATGAAAATTTATTTTATTTCCACATAGAATAAAAAGGCAATGAAGCTCAAATTGTTTGATACAAAGTAAAATGCTAACAAACAACTGAAAAAGTCTGTACATAAAAAGACAAGAGTAGCACAAAAGTCTAACAATGTTTGGAGAGCAATGTGCTACACCTCATTCCCTGTTTTTCTGGATTGGTACGACCTGCCTTTCTAAACGCCGCATCTAGTAAAAGAGCGCTTCAAATGGTATAGAATTAATTCTGAAAGGGTAGATCTGCAAAGGCAGGAGGGAGAGGTGGTCTCACTCACCTGTAAATGTCTCAGACTAGGAATCCACTTCACAGAAAATGGTTGGACTCTTTAGAAAGAACTGGCCAATTAGCGTGTCAGTGGGAGCAAACAGAATGTATGAAAATGAATCACACCATTTATAGGACAATTTTCATATAAATCAAAGAGCAAAAGTAAAATAAATGTAAAGTGTGTATATTTTTATGATATTTGTGTTAGACTTTGAAAGCCACAACATCAACCTGGAGGTCATATGTAAAAAGGCTTGAATATATTATTAGACTACATCAATATTGAGAAACTTTCTGTTAATAAAAACATAAGAAAGTTAGAAATTCATAGAATGTGAAAATATGAATGTAACTATGTCATATACTATTTTAAATTATGTAATTATATCATATGATAATCTACAACACTACATTGTACAACATATAGTGAGTTTCTACAGCTCAAGAAAAAGTCAATTAAATCATTTGTAAAATACATAGACAATTAAAAGGAGGATAACAACAACATAAGAGTTTCATTTAGGCAACGGTCCTGACTAAAATAAAGAAATGCATTCAATGAGAAGCGTCACTCCCACATGTTGTATTGATGAGAATTGGAAAAAGAAACAGAATCCACGTTTGGAGAGGCGATTGATCGTTCAGTGTCAGAGCAGTGGCAGCTTCACAGTGCAGATGTAAGAGGGCTCTGAGGTCCTAGAGAATCTCCTATCGGGCGCCCAGGCTCAGGAGGAGATCGATGCACAACTGCACTCTCTACACTGACAGCTGTTGGTGCCAGCAGAGCAAAGCCGCCCAGCGCGGGGTCACCTGCCCATAGCGCCAGCATTCCGAGGCCAAGACAGGAGAATCTCGGTGACTTCAAGGCCAGCCCCAACTACATCCTGAGACTCTGTCTCAAAATGCTGAAAATGAAAAATAAGTGAATAATGCACAAAATATATAAAAAAAGAAAACCCACGCAAAGTCTAATGAAAGCGTCAGGAATTATTTAGTGAACTAAGGCGCGCTTGACCTGCTGCATAGCACTGCGTAGTTGCAAGCTGCGGAGGAGATGTTTGCACTATGATTAGGTTATGGGTAAAAAGAAGGTGAGAAGGTGGAGGGTTAGGGACGTAGCCCAGGGGTGAGGGGCTTACCTAGCATGCGTGGGTCTTGATTTCAGCCCCTAGCGCTGCGTGCGCATGCACGCACACCCTGCCGCCCCCTCCACATACACACGATGAAGATCAGAAACTAAAAATTATAAAACCGATCATCAATAAATGCACAAAATAATCACGCAAGTGTATAGGAAAGATAGGTCCGAAAGCAGAGACCGCAAAGCACTCCCCTCCAGGGAAAGAGGCACCTTTCGGGCTGAGGGATGCTGTACGATAAGTGATGTTCACATTTTTTTTTCCTATATTTCTGAGATAAATTTTTAAATTTTGCCACTAGGTGACACCTGATTTTAAGACAGGCATTGTGGCTCCCGTGGCATGCCGCACCTCTCGTGTGCTGTGTTCAGCATCCTGACGCAGATTTCCTGAGCTGCGCTTTGCATTGTGGGAAGCAGGCCATGGAAGCCACGGTGCCCGCGGTGCACAGCCCTGCGCCTCACGGGTTCTGCATCCTGTGGGCACCGACCTGTCACCTGTGCCAACGAAGCCAGGGTGAAACTCCAGGGTCTGCACTTGGTGTCCTACACAAAGGCTCTGGAGGGACGGCTTGCTCTGCAGGTGCCTCTGCCATTTGAGAACAGCGATGTGGTTTCTCTTATTTTGGTTGGTACCGGGGATCAATGTCAGGACCTTGCGCTTGCCAGGCAGGCGCTTACGCCTCTGAATTGTATCCGTAGCCCCCGCCCGCTGATATTGTGTTGATAAAATATTTTAATGTTGTAAAAGAATTCTGCATATACGCTGCATAGATTAAACAGAAATTCTGCTCAGATTGCAGGCGAGAGAGGAAGACTTTCACGTGGCAGGGAGGAGGAGAAGGTGGGGCTCTGTCCCTGCAGCGCTCATGCACCGCGCTCCAAAAGACACGCGCTCCACGTGGAGGTGCTTTCGGAGCTCTGGGCCCAGGGCTTGGCTTCTATTTTGGCCTCACTTCTTTTGGAACTCATGTCTCCGAAGGTCGCCTTCTTGCCACTCGGTCTCTGCTAACCCACCATCTCCTTATTTGCCAAAATAGATTCCAAAGGACTGAATGTCAGCTGAAGCAAACAGTGATAAACCTACTTACACGTCAGCAAACATTACAAATGCTTACAAAGACAATATCATGGCTGCTAATTAATTGCCTGTCTTATATAACTGGGCAGCTTTAGGAGACAACTTGATGTGTCCTTCGAAAGCTACTAACGTGGCGTGCATGCGTTGGTATAACCCCTAAGGGAAAGGGGTTATACGCTTCCAGTCTTAGGAAATTTGGATCTAGTGTATTCCAACAAATCTCCTGGTGATGTGCTCATGACGTGTCCTACAAGAGATAAAGCAAATTGTAAGATGCTAGGATATTCAAGGCCAGCAGCCTAGAAAATCGTATTTTCAGTAAATCACTGTTATATGACTGTTTTAACTACCAATTTTTAAATTAAAAATTATGATAAATTTAAATTGTGGTCATATAGTCAGATATATTAGTGAGTTGTTGAAAGCCCAACTTATAAATCTCAGGAAATGCTAACGTTGTTCAAGGAATGCTGAGGTCTCTGCTAAATAAATTGGCTCCAATAAATCTCAATCTCTTAAGAAAGGTTAGACTTGTTAGTTTAACGGCTTGTAAGAATGTTCTTGTTTTTTATAAAAGCGTGGATGCAGATACAATTATTTGCGTATGGAATTTTAGCTTCCACAAGTTTCAATCACAGAACATAATTGTCCCATGTTTAGCTTAGAGAAGTACATTCAGAAATGCCACAGATTTGGAGGTCCAGCATATCAAAAGGCACAAGCATTTGATTGGTAGAGCCTTTCGTTTACTTCCTCAGCTGAAAAATTGTCTATTGTCCTACTGTTTCTTTTACCGTATTGGGGTGTCTTGATTGAAGCCAGCGCTAGTTTCCTGCTGTGAAATGAAACACACCACGGGGCGGAGGCCTTGGCCTTCCCGCTGCTCAGCGCTCCAGGCGGGAGCTTTCGCCTGTCCTGTACCACGCTGCCAAGCCAGGGCACACCCGAATGCAGTGTATGAACGTATTTCTTCACCGGGAAATCTCCTACAAAACAAAATGCCAATGGGAGCGTGGTCCGGAGCTGCATCCTAGCTACCCGGGGCACAGGCCGGCCTCCTTCGGGGTGAGCAGAGTCGCGATCTATCAAAATGACTAGTTATTTCTCAAAAAGGAACTGAAGGCTATATTTTGTTTTGATTTGTTTGTGCAGGACATGCAGGGTCCCTTTATTGAGTCTAGTTTCAGCTTGTACAACTCTTGAATATTCATCCGCGCCTTTGCTCTTGCTCCAAGGACGCCGCGCGAGCTTTTGTTGGAAATACCAGGACCTATTCGACCGGTTTTGGTTTTCTGTGTATGACATAGTCCAAAGGACATGATTTCAGAGAGTGGAAGGGACTACATTATGAACAATTATCCCTTTGTATTATTTCCTCATGTGTGAATACGGGAGGTCAAAGGCAGTGCTAATGGGAGAATCCAACCTGGAGGCTGAGCCTCACAGAGCATGCTCTACTTAGCATTCCAGGGAATGAACGTGAAGCACAGCGTGCATAGTGGGGTACCCAGTGAAGGCACGCCTCCTTTTGCAGTTCGTCACTTTTATCTGCCTTTTCTCTTTATACTATTAAGTAACATCTCAAACAGTCCCTACTGCTACCGCTATAAAGCTTTTCCATTTTTCTTTACTATGTTTAACTTTTCAAATGTACCAACAGCTGCAATACACACAGAATTCTTGCACACCTTGATCCATATTCCTCCAGCGATGGCATCTTGCACAACCCTATCTCTGCGGTGGGAAGTGAGGCTGACATAAGATAATGATCTGATATCATCTTCACAGCGGATTCCGGGGTGGCTATTTCTGACCAAGATGCAGCCAGGACAGGAGGTTCCGGCGAGTGTGGGGCCTCCATTTCTGTCTCCCATGGAGCCTTCTTTTTTAAGTCCAGAGGTCAAAATGCTTAATGAACGATTATCTAATAGACAGGGGCCCCTGGGCAGCGTCCCCTCATCATTCTGTGTTTGCTGTAAGTGGTTGGCAGTGACATCAGCAATCTCGGATCTGTCTGAGGGTAAGGATGTCACCTTGCAAGTTGTCAACAGTGGTCAGTGGGTCAGGGACTATCTGCTAGATTCTCCCACTTTAAGCTTACCTTTTCCTTCATAACTAATAGAAATATTGTGGGCTATGTTTCGTGATTTCATAAATATCCCACTTCCCATTCATTGGCGCTCTGTGAGCTTAATAGATATTGATGCTTCTTGCCTGGAACAATTAGCACCATTGTGTCGGCCCCTTGATAATTTCTCTATTTCCACCATTTGTTCGATGTTTAGCAATTGAAATTCTATTTTAAGAAGGATTTTCCCTTCTCAGTCACCCATTTACTTAGGCATTAATTTCCATAACAGCGTGTACTCCAAACCATTGCAATTGTTTATTTGTTGCTGAAATTATTTGCAGATTTCTTCCCCAGTTTCCTTTCAAGCTGGCTCTTTTTCCTTTAGTGTGATCCACATTTTTGTTCTCTTATTTATTTATTTTTATAATTAATGTATGGCATATTGTTGTCTTCATCATAGTTGTTCACCATACAGGATGCAGACATGATTTCTGGTCTAAACCTCATTAGTACAGATCTTTCCTTTCATTGCACAAAGAGAAAGTAGCTGCACATATCATCCAATAGCCCATAACGGTAGTGTATTATCAGCTCATCTGCCATTATCAGAGGCCGTTGACTTGAGTCTTTTACAACTGAGCATATTAACATGGCTTTCCTGGGGCTGCAGAGGCAAGTGATCAAGGATGCACAGGGTGCCTAAGGAGAGTCACCTAGGGAGGAAACTTTCTCTCAGGCTTTCACAGAGAGCAAATTGGTCAAGCAAGGGCCGTGACTCATCCAGATGGCTGACACTGACAAGAGTCTTGCAAACCACAGTACATGGCTCCAGGGTAAAACCTGAGAGGACCTGACTGACCTTGTCAGACACAAAAGTGACATTTTTTGGTAATATAAGTCTTGCTTTGTCTTGGTCTTAACCATCTAGCAGAAAAGTCTAACCATGAGGTATGATCCACATTTTTGAAAAAATTTGACCGCCCTGTCCAAATGGCTACTGTGTGCTTTCTTCGCATTTCCCCTTCCACAGCCTTGGGATCATCCTTGATGCAGGAAGTCTGGTTTTTCAACTGAACAATGACGTTTACAATAAAGAGCTCTCTACTGCACATGCTTGTTGTGACCCAGGTGTCCTTGCACATGGACTTTCCTTAACAGCCATGCTTCCCCAGGGGGTAGGACATTAATTCCACAAGGAAACAGTCCTGAAACTCCCTCCCCAGTCCTCCACTCCGAAGGACCCACCTCATCTCTGATCTCAAACCCACCTCCCAAACTTCACTGTCTCCTCCCTCCTGCCTTACTTCAACACCTTTCTCACTGCAAAGTCTGGTTCTCATTATAGAAAGTATTTAGTTAATTATTTGCAGAAAAACAATGCAAAAATTTGTGTATGATATGTTACTACCTAGACTTGTGAAGGACAGTTTTCTATTTATAGTATAATATTTTCTTAATATTTTTGTTCACAGTCCCATGTTATCAAAATGATGTTTCCAAAGTTACTGAGGTTAGGTTCTAAACTTTTTCACTCCCTCTTCTTTGTGTCTGTGTTATACTGTTATAAGGATGTTTATTTATTATGCGTCATATTCCAGTTCAGACACATTATCCCTGTTGATTTTAATTGTTTATTTTTGAATATAAGTATTATTATGATTGAGCTGGCTGAATAGCTCAGTGGATTAAAGTGCTTGCAAAGAGGCACAGGGGAGGGCAGAGAGGGGTTAGCAAACCCCAGCCCCACCACACTGGCCCTGCCCCTGGTGCATGCTGAGATGGCAATTGAAACTGGGCGTGGTGGCACTCACCTGTAATCCCAGCTCTTGGGAGCCTGTAAACAGGCAAATCACTATGACTGTGATCTAGCAGTGAGACCCTGAACACCCTGTAGACCCTTCCCTAAAATTAAAAAAAAATCATGATAGTATTATATACAGAGATATAGAATATTATATTCAGAGAAATGTTTATGATGGCCTCTTCTTACAAAATCCCCCCTCCTCTGTTCTTTACTGTAAGCTGCCTGTAAGCAAGCATTCTTTCTAATTATTATTTGTCTCTTGTTTATTTCCTCCACACATAATGAGACACATGTATACGTTCATATTCTTTTTTTTCCGTATTTAAGTGGTAGCATGCCACTTGTGAGTGTGAGCACACACACACATGAACTCAGATGCACACACACACACACACACCCCTGAAAAGATGCCATCTCAGTTCCCAGAAAACCTGATTCATTTATTTAGTATCCAATACCTCACCTTATGTATCCAGTGTTGGTGTTTCTATATAACAAAATGCATCCACTTGTTCTTTACTTATGATGCCTATCTTGATATTTTTAGATTACACAGGATTTATTTCTATACTGCTGGATGTTTACCTTCTGAAGAACTCTCTGAGAGCACATTGGATATTCCATGAAAGGGTTCATGTGATTTTGTTAGGAATTGTGATGAAGCCATCCAAAAGGGACTTTAAATTGAGCTGAAAGATTATTACACTATACCAGCTTTTGTTTTTCTACAAATTTATCATCACTAAAGTTCTCTTTTTTTCCCCTGTTGAAAGCCCTGTATGATTTTGGCAGGATAACATAAGGCTTATGTTTACACAAGTTGTAATGATTACCTATATGGTTAGTTATGCAAGTTAACTAGGAAGGCCTTGTCAGCTAAGTTCTGCACTTATTTAGTTCTCTTCTAAATTAATTATGGAAAATCAAAGTTTTTATTACAAAAATTACCTTGTTCCCTGGATATATTTCCACACACTTAATCTGATATACATGAAATATGTTGAATTTTAGTTTAAAAGGGCCCCACTTCAAGTGTTTTGTCTTATGAGATTTTATTAAAACTTTTCAAATTCTATGTGCTCAATCATCCAAAACCATATCTCTACTTTTCATCAAAATAAGTTACGTTGGAGGAAAGATTAGTGTGTGAATAATGAGAACACAGTGAATTAAATAAGGAAAGAGTGAGCAAATGACTGTGGCCAAAGACCTAAGCAGACACCTCCCCGAGGAGGACACGCTGGTGGCCAGCACGCCTGCAGAGAGGTGACTCCGCTCATCTTGTGATGTAGAGGAGCAAGTGATAGCAGTGTGAGCTGTGCCACGTGCTTCCAATGATGGTGGCCGGACTCCAGATTCCTGACCTGTGGGAGCTCTCAGCACCGGTCGTCAGGACATGAAGTCATGCAAGACTTTGAAGCCAGGGTTTCAGCTTCAGACCAAGTGAACACCCGCTGGCCCACAGGAGGGAGTCCCTGCACTGCTCTGGGTAATAATCTCAACACCTCAGTTGGGTCAGTGACCACCTAGGGGCGAGGTGTTAATAGGTAGGCTCTCTCTCTCTGTCTCTCTATCTCTCTCTCTCTGTCTCTCTCTCCTCTCTCTGTCTCTGTCTCTCTGTCTCTCTCTCTCCTCTCTCTCTGTCTCCCAGTGATAAGAATATATTAAAACCATGTCTACTCCCCAGTGTTGCTGCTAATACAATACTATTTTAAAAACTTACATGTCTCAAAAGGAAAAAAAAACATTGCACAGGAGTTCTATTTCTGAAGAAAAAGTATGAAGAACTCCTCAAAGAAATAACCAAATCTTTTAAATATGATGGACAGAAATAAAAACATTTACAGTATGGTCATTCCAGGTGTCCTACCGGCGTACAGAGCAAATGGCACGTTTCTACCAAAATGTAGCAGGGCCTTAGTTCACAAATGCTGTTTGTGAAGTTAGATTTGCAAACAGAAGCAGTTGGCAAAACTTTGATTTTGTTTGGAGGCTGCATTGAACGCCACATAGAAGGTGACCACCTTCCCCACATAAACACAAATGTGGCTGTCTTTTCGACAATTGTGGGACAAATTAAGTTCACAAACCAAGGTACTGCTGTACCTGCGCAGCATCATTCAGATTTCCTGCATGATCCGTAAACTCACCCCTGGCACCTCCACACTCCAGCTTCATGCAGGATGAGTGTGGCAGACAGGTGCAGGCTGCAAGCTGCCCTGTTCCTCCAGCTCGAATGATGGTGTCTTGCATTCCTGAGAGGGCAGCCCAGAGGCCAAGGCTCGTGCACCCATCTCACTCTCTCCTGCAGTCAGCATCCACCCACAGCCCACAAACCATGACAACCAAGATCCCACTTATTCCTGAAGCTGCCTGCATATGATGTCCTGATTCCAGGCTAGAACAGAACTAAGAAGATAGAGGACTCCTGAGTTACATCCAAAGTCCTGATTATAAAATGAGGTGTCATTCAGAGAGATGGTAGCCCAACTCTAGCTTCAAACTCTGAAACAGTAAGGCAGAAATTCTCTCCAAGAATGGACAGTCTACTGCACAGAATAAACTCTGCAGAGAGGACTAAGACCGAAGACAGTGCTGAAAGACCAAGCCAAGGACATATTTCTATCTCAAAGACATTCTCATGGAAAGCAATTAAAACAAGACTGCCTTTTCTATGAGAGCAGATACCAGAGTGAACTGGGGAAAACAAAGGCTGAGAAGGGGCCCACAGAGTTCAGGGCAAAGGCCAAAGCTGTCCTCTGTCATTCATCATGCAGAGGTGCTCAGGGTTCACTAGGTCAAATCAGGAAGCTGGCTGCCCCTCAGTGCATTAGCAAATGAAGCAGAGCAGTTAGCAGCCAGTAGTGCATCCTAACACCTGGACAGGCTAGCAGTGGAGGTGGAGTAGCAGGGATACAGAGAAAGAGTGTGACGCGCCTGCCCTGCAGCGCACCTTCTGAGCAGCGTCTCCCGCTCAGTGACTGTGGGTTGCAGTGGAACACCCCAGGCAGGTCACTAACCAAGTGGAGAACGTGAGAGCAACAACCGCAAGTCCTACGGCTGCAGGCAGGAGAGGTGGGAAACACCTGCTTCAGGATTACTCAAACTGAAGAGCAAAAAGAAAAAAAAAAACATAGAGGAAAATAATGTGCTCTCCGAGAGACACGTGACAGCATCAAACACACTGACATACTTGCAGGAAGAGTGTCAGAAGGAGCCGACTGTGACAATAGGGAAAAAATACAGACACATAACTGCAGAAACCACCAAAAAGCTGATTAAAAGGTAATCTGCACACTCAAGATGTTGAATGGCTTCTAAGTACACGAATACAGGGAGCTCTGCACCCCAGGACCTCCCAGCCCAATGCTCTGACAAGTGTAAAGCTGGAAATGTGGAAACCTGAGTAGGTAGGGCCACCAAACCTAGACAAACAGATGATTTCTCCTTAGAGGTAATGAAAGCCACAGGCCATGGATGACATTGAGAGTGATGAAAAAAAAAATAATGTCATACTATTGTAAATTTCTTTCAAAAATGAAGGCAAAATATAGAGATTTCTGGAAAAATTAAAAATGAAAGTTGCATTCGTTTCACTCATTTTTTTTTTTCAAGAAATTCT
This sequence comes from Capromys pilorides, assembly GCA_004027915.1. Taxonomy (NCBI): domain Eukaryota; kingdom Metazoa; phylum Chordata; class Mammalia; order Rodentia; family Capromyidae; genus Capromys; species Capromys pilorides. The sequence continues at coordinate 19,305 of PVKN010003911.1, read as the reverse complement.
AAGGTAAATATGAATGGAAGTGAGTCCAGAAGATATTGCCCATGTTTGTTCATAGAAAGATCTCTCACAGGTAATTCCATGAGCATGAGGGACAATATCAGGGCAGACCTGCCCACCTTGCTTTCCTTAAAACATTGCAAATTGTTTTGTGATATAAAATGTATACAATATTTTTAATCTGAAAGGTAAACAGTATAAGGTATTTGACGCAAATGTGAAAAAAGACATGGAATCTTGTACTGGAATGAAGATATAAAGCTGGAGAGGTAACTCGGTGGTCCAAGTGCCTGCTTAGGCAAATGCAGGGACCAGGTGGGTTTGAACCCTGGCACCAAGTGTCACAGTGGCCCCACCCCCCAGGTATGCTGAATTGACTACTAAGATCAGGAATGGTGGCACTTGTCTGTAATCCCAGTCCTGGGGAGGCTGAAAACAGAAGGATTACTACAAGTCCGAGCTACGTAGTGAGACCCTTACCAAATACATAAAAAAGAGATATAAAACCAGATATTACTCAACACACAAGAGTAACTGAAGTCGGATTCCAGCCATGATGAGGAAGAATGTTAATATACTACTATGTTTACACTCTTGTCTCTAAGCAAATGTGCTTAAAGTATGTACATTTAAGTGAAGTAATAGTTCTAGACTATGTTTGTGTGGTGGAGACATAGGAGAGCAGCTATAGAATATATAACACACAGGATATAGAACAGCCAGACCTTGGCCTGTAAGCAGCTTATTGGGAAGTGTTCTACAAGATGGGAAAACATTTCTAAGATATCTTAACCTAAGAAATGAGCAAAACCTTTTTGTAAGGAGTTTCCACACTGATTTCCATAGTGGTTGCACCAGTCTGCATTCCCACCAGCAGTGGACAAGGATTCCTTTTTCCCCACAGCCTCTCCAACATTTGTTGCTGGTTGTTTTCTTCATGATAGCCATTCTTTCTGGGGTGAGATGGCATCTCAATGTTGTTATAATTTGCATTTTATGGATGGCTAGTGATGTGGAGCATTTTTTCCATGTATTTATTAGCTTCTAGTAGTTCTTTCTCTGAGATATGTATGTTCATCTTGGATTCCCGCTTGTGAATAGGGCCTTTAAATTTTGAGGTCCTAATTTTTTTTTATTCAGTTTTTTATAAATTCTAGAGGGAAGACTTTGTGTGATTGCTTATTGGTTTAAAAAAGGTATTTTTTTTTTCAAAATTTGTGGGTTGTCTTTTCATTCTGTTGGAAATTTCTTTTGATGTATTAAAACTTCCCAACATAGGAGCACACAGTTGTTAATCCTTTCAAGTATTACCTGTGGCGTTTAATTTTTTGTTCTTGAACTGTTTGCCTACCCCAATATCTTCAAGATTTCTTGCTACTTTCCCTTCCAGGAGATTTAGTGTTTCTGTTTTAGTATTCAGATCTTTAATCCATTTTGACTTTAGTTTAGTGCATGGTGATAGATCTGAGTCAAGTTTTAGTTTTTGGCATGTACAGAGCCAGTTTTTCCAGCACCATTTGTCAAAGAGGCTATCTTTCTTCCAGTAAGCATGTTTGGCCTCTTTGTTGCAGATAAGGTGGCTGAGTGTGTTTGTAGTTTCTTCTCCATCATTTAATCTATTCCATTCATCCTCAGGTCTATTTTTCTCAGTACTATGCTGTTTTTATCACAGTAGCTTTGTAGTATGATTTCTTTTTTCTTCTTTCTTTCTTTCTTTTTTTCTTTCTTTCTTTTGTAGTATGATTTCAAGTCAGGAATTGTAAGGCCTCCTGCCTTGTCTTTATTGCCCAGGATTGCCTTTGCTATTCTAGGTCTTTTCTGATTTCAAACTAATTTTAGGAATAATTTCACTAAGTCGGTCAGGTATGTTGCTAGTATTTTGATAGGGATTTCATTAAATCTGTATAACAATTTTGGGAGTTTGGCTATCTTCACAATGTTGATTCTTGCTATCCAAGAGCACAGCATATATTTCCATTTTCTGAAATCTTCTAGGATCACTTTTTTCAGAGTACTGTAGTTTTCACTGAATAGATCTTTTACATCTTTAGTTAGATTAATTCCTCAGTATTTCATTTTCTGTGGTCATATTGTTAAAGTATTGTTTCTCTAATTTCCCTCTCAGTGTGTTTGTCATCTGCATAGAGGAATGCTATTGACTTTTGTGTATTGAATTTGTATCACGCTATGTTACTGAATTTGTATATTAATTCTAGTAGCTTCTTGGTGGAGTTTTTTTAAATCTTCCAAGTAGAGTATCATGTCATCTGCAAATAATGATAGTTTAACCTCATCTTTATCTATTTTTATTCATTTTATTTCTCTCTCTTGTCTAATGGCTGTCGCTAATGATCTCAGAACTATATTGAATAGGAATGGTGATAGAGGACATCCTTGTTTTATAGCAGATCTGAGAGAAAAAGATTGTATTTTTTCCCCATTTAGAATTATGTTAGAGCCAGCAAGATGGCTCAGTGGTCTAAAGCACCTGCTTAGGCAAGCTTAGGCAACTGCAGGGACTGCAGTTCAGTCCCCAGCAACACATGCTGTGCTAGCCCCACCCCCAGGGTAGGCTGAGCCACTCATAACAATAAAAAAAGAATTACGTGAGTCTTTGGATTGTCATAGATGGCTTTTATCAGATTGAGGTAGAGGCAATCTGTCCCAATTTTCTGTAGGACTTGGAACGTGAATGAGTGTTGGATTTTGTCAAAAGCCTTTTCTGCATCGATTAAGATGATCATGTGTTTTTTGGGTTTGGCTCTATTTATACAGTGTAATACATTTATAGATTTGTGTATGTTGAACTATCCTTCCTTCCCTGGGATGAATCCTACCTGGTCACAGTGTATAAACTTCTTAATGATGTGTTGTATTCTACTCACTAAGATTTTATTGAGGATTTTTCTTCTATGTTTGTGAGGGAGATTGGCCTGAAGTTCTCTTTTTTAGTTGCATCTTTCTAGCATAATACTTGCCTCCAGGAATGATTTTTGGAGGGTTGTTTCTTTTTCATTTTCACTGAAGAGTTTGAGGAATATTGGGATTATATCTTCTGTAAATTTCCTGTAGAATTCAGCAGTGAATCCATCAGGACCTGGACTTTTCTTAGATTTATTATTATTATTATTATTATTATTATTATTATTATTATTATTATTATATTTTGTATTTCATTGGTTGTCTTTTTTTTTTTTATACCAGGGAGCAAACTCAGCACTTACTCTACTGAACTATCTCCCCAGCCCTGTTATTGGGTTATTTAATTTAATTTATATTATGGCTGGCTCAGCCTCCCCTAGAGTTGGGACTTGTGCAGCACGTGTTGCTGGAAATTGAACTCTGGTCCCTACAGTTGCCTCAGTTTGCCTAACAGGCACTTTAGACTGCTAAGCCATCTTACTGGCCCTGTTACTGGGCTATTGAGAGTTCTTATATCTTCTTAATTCAGTCTTGGTAACTTATACCTTTCTAGGAATCTGTGCATTTCTTCCATGTTTTCAATTCTGAGAGTAAAGATTCTCAAAGTAGCTATTAATGATCTTCTGCATCTCCACTGGGTCTGTGGTAATTTCACCCTTTTCATTCCTTATTGCTTAATTTTGAGATTTTTCTTTCCTCTTTTTGATGAAGTTAGCTAGGGACATATGAATTTTATTTAATTTTTTAAAGAACCAGCTTTTTAATTCATTAATTCTTTGTATTGCTTTCTTTCTCTTGAGTTTATTTCAGCTCTAGTTTTTCCCATGTTTGGGCTTTGGGTTCGGTTTGCTCTTCCTTTTCTAGATGTTTGTGGTACATCATTAGGGTATTTATTTGTTTCAGTTCTGTTTCCTTAATATGCGAGTTCAGCACTATAAATGTCCCTCTAGTAACTGCTTTCATTGTATCACATAAATTCTGATAAGTTGTGTTTGAATTTTCATTGAATTCTAGGTATTGCTTAATTTCTTATTTAAATTCATCTGTAACCAATGGGTTGCTGAGAAGGATATTGTTTAATTTACATGTATTTATGGGTTTTTGTGTCATATATTTTCAATTTCATTGCATTGTGGTCAGATAATACAGATAGGATAATTTCTTTTTTCTTGCATGTACTTAGGTATGACCTGTGGACTAGTATGTGGTCTACTTTAGAAAATGTCCCATGTGCAGCTAAGGAAAATGTGTATTCTGAAGTGGTTGGATAGAACACTCTATGTCCAGTAAGTCCATTTGTTCTAACTTCTAGTTCAGATCTCCTACGTCTTTGTTAATTTTTTATCTGCTTGACCTATCTTTTTGGGATAAAGAGATGTTAAGTTCTCCTCTTAAGATAGTGGCATTGGATATTAGATTTTTCATGTCCATTAAGATTTGTCTTATACAGCTGGGTGCTCTCATGTCGGGTGTATACATATTTATGAGTGTTACCTCTTCCTCTTCAATCTTTCCCCTAACTAGTATGTAGTGGCCTTCTTTATTTCATTTGATCCTTCTCGGTTTGAAGTTGGACTGTCTGCGAACAGGAATACTACCCTCTGCTTTTTTTCTGAGGCGCTGGTGCATGCAGTATTGTTTTCCATCCTTTGACCTTCAGCCTGTTAATTTCCTTATGAGGTAAGTGTGTTTCTTGCATACAGTAAATTCTTGGATTTTGTTTCTTAATCCACATGTTAATGTTTTCATCTTGCAGATATTGAATTATTTTTTTCCTGCATCTTAGCTGTTTTTTTTATTTATTTATTTATTTATTTATTTATTTATATTACAGCCAGCTCAGTCTGCCCTGGGTGGAGCTGGCACAGCATGTGGTACCAGGAATTCAACTGCAGTCCCTGCAGTTGCCTAAGCTTCCCTAAGCAGCACTTTAGACTGCTGAGCTATCTTGCCGGCCCCATGCATCCTACTTGTTTTTAAGAGATCTTTTCTTGCCTTTTCACTAGCTATAATGGTGTCTTCAAAACCTGAAATTCTATCTTCACTTTCGTGTAAATGGTTTTGCCAGCTTCTGATTCAGATTTTAAGTTCCTGTTTATCTCTTTGAGTCAGTTTCATGTGATCTATTTTTTCCTATATTGTTCTTTCAAGGATTCCATTGTTATTCTAATCTCCTCTAATTTTTTTATCGGTGTCTTCATTAGAAGCAGTTATTGATTCTTTCATTATAGTTATCCTTTTTTTTTCCTTCAGAGATTATTTCTGACCTGATTTCCTCTCTACCTTTCTGCAGTTGTTCCTTTACTTCATCCAGTATTAATTCAGAGATTTCTTGTTTTACTTCAGAATTTATTTCTCATCTGATTTCCTCTATACCTTTCTGCAGTTGTTTGTTTACTTCAAGTGCTATTAATTCAGATATCAGCTGTATGGTTCCCATTTTCTTCTATTGTAGTGTCGCCTGCATTTGTTCTCAGTGGGCTTGGGGCCTGAGATTGCATGTTGCTCCTTCTCTTTGTCATTTTGTATAGCACTGTCCTCTCACCTTTGGTTTAGAGCTTTGGTGTAGTTGTGTCCTTAGTACCTACTGAAATGCTTCCCCAAGAGAGATTATATGGTTAAGGCCATTATAGTTTTGTATGTTACAGAACATTACAGTTAGGAACACCAATAATGGGCAATGACGACTGGAAGTTGACAAACTTTTGTAACTAATGTGTTTGCATTTTAGACAGTAAGAGCAAACACTATGTCTGTGTAGCTAAGCAGATATTAAATTGCAAATTTGTATTTAATCAGTTCCTCTAAAGTCTGTCTGATCACCTCCCCTTGATGTACCTGCATCTTCCAGGCAGACTAGTTCATCCCAGTTACCTGTTGCATCCTCTGTAGAATAAGAGAAAAAGAGAGAAGACACTGTCATAGATCTGTGTCTAGCAAAGTGTCTTGGCTCACCAGGTCTGGATCTACAAGTTTGAACTCTTCCAGATGTGCCTGGCTGGGTCTGGTTTCTGAGCTCAGCTTCTTCCTATTGCAGCCCATGGATGTGAACCCAGTGTGCCTCTCTGGCAAGATGTTCAGCTCCTAGATTAGTTGAGTGGGTCTGGCCCCCAGCTTCTCTGCAGGGAGTTTTGCTGCATGGTTCCACAGGAGGCCTGCCTGGTGGAGGAGGTTCCAGCGAGTGTGTGGAAGTTCCCACCCATGCCGGGCCTGGGATCTGGATGGGGAAGTTGTGGTCATGGCAAGCAGGCATAAGTATCTTTCTCTTTGCCTTGATACACAAAGATGCTTTGGATTTTATGTGAAGAAAAGTCTCACATAAGTCATCTCAACTTCCACAGTGAGTACTTGGAACCAGAAAAAAAACTAATACTTAAGCAAGATGAGTTTAGGAAATTAAAATATAGAGGAGAAATTAATGAAATATAGAACACAAGACAGCATAGAAAATTAGAAAAAAAATGTGGGTTCTCTGCACTTAACAAAACTTAAAAAATTGATTAGGTATTCAAACTGAAATGTCAACTAGATTGAGGTGCGTCTTACCCAGGCTGTATAAGGCACACTTCCAGCTGTGCTATTGGGTAACGGGGCTTGAGCTTGGGCATAATACAGCCCCTCCTTCCTGCCCCCTCCCCACACTTCCTCCTCATGCCATGAATGAGGCAGCCCTGTGCCACAGCTCCTTCCACTGTGGTATTTTTGCTGTGGAGGCGGCCAACCGTCGACTCCGCCCTCGGAAGCGGAGATCGCAGGTCATGCTCTGGTCTTTTGCAGGAAAAGTGAATTGCGCATAGATGTTCTAAGATTGTCACACGGACAAGGAATTTAAATCTTAAATGATAGAAGGAATTCTATTAATAAATAACCTAAAAATATTGTAAGTATGTTTATGCAGCCAAATTAGCTATAAAAATGAAAAAAATATCTAGAAAGAAAGGAACAATTCCTGTTGCCTCAAGCAGAGTTATAACACCTAAATATTCCTGGAACATGTACTATAGTTTGAAAATGAGGCTAAGTAGCTTCAGATGAATTGTAGGGAACGTTTAAAGAGGAATTATTAACAATTCTTACATTCTTCCAAAGAACACAAGAACGGGGAACATTTCCCAACAAACTTTATGAGGGCAGTAAAAGCTTGACTCCAATAAAGCACAAAGGCATTTCAAAGAAAGATACCTGTAGGCCATTGGAACATGAATGCAAAAGTGAGATTAGTAATAGAGCTGTGGCAAGCCAAGTCTGGCAGCCTGTACAAAGCATCACTATCCACAGAAAGCCAGGTTGATGTCATAGCTGAAAATCCATTTACGCACTCAAGTGAGGCACCTCTTAATGAAGGGGATGTGTCTGGTGGGGTGACTTCGTTTCTGCGCCGCCATCCGAGAGAGTACTTACACAAGCTCAGGTGACTGTGAATCCAAAGGCACAGTCACGGGGCCGCTTGTCCAAAAATCACTACGCAGCAGGTTCACTGCGCTAGGTCAATAAAATAAAGGACAGAGGCCATGTCATTGTGGCAGTGATGCAAAGAAAGCACAGGACCGAACCCAGGGCCTCTCGGCAGCGCAGCTGCAGCTCGAGCTAAGAACATGCGAGCCTTCTTCATTTTGTGTGTGCAGCAAGGGCGCAAGAAGCCCCAGTGCTTTCCGTCTGCAGTCAGGAGCAGGATCCAGAGGCCGCGCTGGCCCTCCTCTTACTCGTTCCCTCAGAGCAGGGAGGCAGCACATTAGGAAAGCATGAAGACAAATAAAAACAAAAGCTATTGTGGTTGGTAAAAAGTATTAAAACTTTCTCTCTGGTGCAGATGACACCCTGTGTATGGGACATTGTAAGAAATTGAATTCAAATAACCAAGTGGAGCCTCGCAGAATACCTGACAAAGGATACAAATCAATTGCAAATATATGTGTTAGAGAAATCCGGGGCTGGCCAAATGGCTCAGTGGATGAAAGGGCCTGTAAGCAGGCACAGGGACTGGGGAAGTGATTGACAGCCCTGCCATGATGGCCCCGCCCGCAGGACACACTGAGATGGCAATTGAGACTGGGCGTGGTGGCACACAGCTGTAATCACAGCTCTTGGGAGGCTGTAAACAGGTGGATCACTATGAATCCAATCTAGTAGTGAGACCCTGAACACCCTGTAGACCTTACCCTAAAATATATTAAAAAAAAGTACAGAACAAGAAAAAGAAAAGAAATCCTGATAGACTATAAATATCATTTCAAGTTAACTTTTGTATATTGAGTTGGGCCAGGTTTCCTCTTCCAACTGTAATTAAGCCTTAGAAATATAATTGAAAGTTAAAATATAATTAGGATTTCCATTTACAGTAGCCTCAGGAAGAAAGCAATGTGAGTTTTAACACAAGAAATTTAGTTTCATGTTCTGAAGAACCACCGAGTATTGTTTAATCCAGTTAAGCAAGAGCTAAATGGATGTGATGCCATGCCAGGTTGGCAGGGTGGCAAAGCTAGTCTCCAGAAGGAAATCGTCCCCAAAAGATTTGTTCAGAGGACAAGATGCAGACACAATGTCTTTTCTAAACACTATGAGTACAAATCTTTCTTCTCAAGAAATTGAGATTTATATTATGAAAATCCACAAGGCCGGGGCTATAGCTTAGCGGCACAATATCAGCCTGGCAGGCATGGGACTGTGAGTTTGATTCTAGGTACAAAACAAACTCAGGGCAATAACAAAAATATTTATAGATCTATATGAAAGATACAAATAACCTAAACATCATCAAAATTCAAAGTGGTGTATGTCAGCAGATCAAATTAGGAAAGTAAAAACAATATACGCAGAAGGGAAGAAAATTTGGCAAATTACAAATCTGATAAGAGACTTATACTCAAAAATATTATAATTAGTATAACTCAACAATAATCAAAAAAATTAAAATACCCAAATGTTTTAAACAGAGGTATTTACTTTTTTTACATTTTATTTTAGGGACAGTCCACAGGGTGTTCAGGGTCTCACTACTAGACTGGACTCATAGCAATCTGCCTATTTACAGCCTCCCAAGAGCTGGGATTGCAGGCACTTGACACCACGCCCGGTCTTAGATGTATTTAAAACAGCTATTGTTCCGGTACAGTGTATCAGGAGCCCCTAAGCATTTTGACATCATTAGTTGGTAGGGAGTTGCAAATCGAAACCACAATGAACCATCACTGACATATTTATACAGTGGGACAATATTGCACAGTGGAAAGGCTTGGGTACTGATCCGTGCTATAAAATGAGCTAATCCTGAAGACATTCTGCTAAGCCAGGGAAGCCGGTCACAAAATGGCACGCAGCTGCAGCTACAGAATAGCCAGAGTCAACAGAGAGAGAGAGACACGGAAAACAGATTCCTGGTTGGGGGTCATCAGGGGCCTGGTGATTCCTTGCTGAGGGGACTTATTTGGGAAGTGGTACAAATGTTCAATATTAGCTAGTGGTCATGGTTTCATCTGAATATACTGAAGAATGCTGTTGAAAAGGTAAATTGTACAGTATTCAGGCTGAGTCCAATAATTATAGCTAAATAGAAGCACTGCAGTTCCCTCCATGTTTCCATTTTCTGTGTGCGTATAGGATGCTTTCCACCATGCCATTCGTCTTTATGGAGGTTCCGTTGCTTTTGTTTCATCTGCTCATCAGGAGAGATTGAGTGCATCTTTTGAGTTGATGCTGGGCTCGTGAGAGTTGAGCAGGGCGCACCTCTGCAGGCCTGAGGGTGAGGAAAAGTGGCACTGCACATCCTGATGGCGCAAGCTTCGCTTGCCTTTCCTGCACAGTCCTTCCCTGGGCCTCCGAAGGGCCTGTGCTTGGCTCCCTAGGAACCTGTCGCCCTCGGGCCTAAGCTGCTGCCTCCTGCGGGCCACAAGCTCTGCGCTGTTTCCTCTGTTGGCTGTGATTCCCCGGGCTTGTTAAGTTTTACTTGGAGCTCACACCTCTGACTCCCACGTGCTCCTTCCCAATCACCTGGCGGAATCCGCCATTGCACTCTTTCTCTTGTCTGCTTTCTTTTTTTCTTCCAAATTATTAATCTCAATTATACAACTTAAAGCCAAATGGAGAGTTCTCCCCTGGCTTACTCAGATAAAGAGGACGGTGAGTCGGAGTATGGCGTCCTGAGCATGGCTGGTATCTGGTGTGGAGGTGCTACGCCGCACGTGCGTGGACAACTTGGGTAGGGTCTGCGCCACACCCAGACCACAGGAAACCCAAGGGACAGCAGACCCACTGGATCCCTAATACGGCAGGGTGCGCCATCAGAGAGCCCAAGGCGGGGCCCGTGAAGTCAGGAGTGTGGGAGGAGATTCCTGTAGAGGGGGAGCTCAGACCCCCGCCAGCACTCCCATGGCCTGGTGGGCAAGAGAAGCCCACTGTCCAGTGTTTGCCACTCAGCACAGGGGTGGGCAGCGCAGGGGACAGCGTCCACTCGGATGGCAACTAGACAGCGCTCGCCACAGTGCAAACTGAAACTCCACACAGTGGCCAGCGCTGCACAATGCATGCAGAGCAGCCCAGAGGAGCATAAAGAATTACACGGCCTTGCGTTCCATCGGCGTCATGCAAGGAAAGGCGGGCCTCGATGGTCCTGCTGATGGGACTGCTTTCCACTTTGTAAGTGAGGGAGCGAAAGTCCAGCTGCTGGCACGTGATCGCCAAGCAGCGTTGACCTGAGCTGAGCTAGTGCCGGGCTGCGCTCCCAGAGCCAGCTTCCAGGAGTGGAAGGAGGCTCTCCTGGAGCGGGCAGGAGCGCACCCGCAGCGTCCTCGCAAGCCTGCCTCTGCTGTGCTGCGCTAGGCTGCGCGGTCTCAGGAGAGGCCTTCGCAGCACTTCGGATCACACCTGGCAGAGACACCAAGGAAAGAGGGCGCCAGAGCTGCTTCAGAGTGGCAGGAACAGTCGCGCGCTGTTCATTCCCGGGAGGCTGAGTTCAGCAAAGCGACAGGATTTCCAGCTGGGAGACTGGTCGTGTGTCCGTTACTATAATAATTTAAAAAGAAATTGATAAGCACTCATTGCATGTTCTGATCCTGGCTTGCGTGCACTGGCACAAGGTGCGCCTTGTCAACATCCCTATGTGGGGCACTAGCGAGAGATGAAGAAGCCCTGGGGAGCGTGTGTGGTGACTCAGCTCGGAGACTCCGGCCGACCCAGGTGACGAGCCGCTCCCCCCGCTCACCAGGGACTGGCTAAACCCGCCAGGCACGGTGAGGTGCAGTACAAGCTGTACTCTCACGGGGCCGTGAACAGGGTGCCTCTGCGTGGGCTGGGCAGGGCCACATCTCCTGGGAGGAGGAGGCTGATGATGGCAGGACTGGCATGGGCAGGAACGCAGGGCCTGCATTTGGCTTTGGGAACCACAAGGACCCCACTTCCGGGCTCGTGACAGGTGTGTGATTAGCCCTAGGTAGTAACTAAGGCCCGTGACGTCCCTTGCCTTCTCTTTCTGTGAGACATGAAGTAACATGGACTAGCTTTGATCTTGTCCTTTTGTGACAAGGATGGCAACGGAATTTAAGCTTTCCTCAGCGCACAGGAGGAAGCGCACAGGGCAGTGACCACGCTGACAGCAGGAGGCTTCCAGCCCTGCCCACGCATGCGGTGTGTTTATAGATGACCCAAGCCAACGGCAGGCACACCAGGAGAGTCCGTCCACCTTCAGTGCCAGTTCTGTGCAGAACACTTCAGAGGAAGTAAACCTAAGATGCCGTGCAGGCTGAGTGAGCTCCGCAAGCGGAGATGCGTGCGTCTGGTTAATAAAGAGGATGCAGGGGAAGGGGCAGGAAGGGAGGTGACACTGCCAGGTAAGCGTTCTGCAGGAGAGACTCAGGACAAGAGCCAACTGGGAAGTCCCTTCCAGAAGCACCAGGGCGCGGGGAAGGGACCCTGGCGACCATCGCCAGCCTGGAGAGGGCTATGCGCTGCTGTGCAAAGCAACCAGTAGCTTCACTAAGCCAAGACATTTCACATGAAGTCTGAATGTCTTTGATGCAGCTGATGAGTTTGCACTTACATCAGACTCTCTCACGCCCCTCATCTTTTCCTTCCTCCTGCAAACCTCCGGAAAGCAAGGCAGCGCGTCTTCCCTTCCCTCTCGCAGCAAGAGTAGCTGGAGAGCGGCCAGGGAGGATAGCTGAGCCATCCGGGATGAGGCAGCCACGCCGTTCCTTGGAGCACAGCGGCAAGGCCACAGCTGCCAAGATCCAAGGCGAGTGGGGGGTGCTGCTTGAAGTCCCAAAGACAGCAGTCAGCAGGTGGCTCATGCGTCGTACTGTGTTTCAACCAAAGGAAACCAACCTCAGCTAACAGAGGTCGGGTGTGCATGGTTTGTGCAGGAAGAACCAGGATGCGGAGAATGTCACGTGACTTCCTATTGTCATATCCATGTATGTATTTATTTAAATTCACACATAGAAATTGCATTCCTTGGTCATGTACCAGGTGAGATGTTGACATAGGTGTCCATTGCGACGTGTGCTCCCCAACTTCTGTCACCAGGGCCTGGCCTAATGCATGGCGAGCCCCAGACCCTTTCCCAAAGCTGTGTTCCCTCAGCAGCCACCCTGTCATCCTCATTGCTCCGCTGATTCTATTGATCTCAGGTCTCCCCAGGGAGGCCTCTGCTAATGAGACTGCACCTCAAGGTTTTGTCTTTTCCTCTATTGTGTACTGAGCTTGTGTAGAACCTCATAGGTGGCACCATCCACTTTCTTGATTAAATAAGATAAATAGGGTATAAATTGGGTATCTCTGTCCTTACTGTCTGCCAGGAACCTGAAAATCATGTTTCCATTGCTTCCCAAAGTTTACTGGCTCCTGCTGCCTCCTCTCTGACCCTGGCACAGCCTCAGCTAGAAGCCAAGCTGGAGGACACTCTTTCCCATATCCCCACCCGTGGTCCCAGCCCACATGTCCTGCCAACGCCTCCCATCATGTGTGGCAAGCGTCTTCCCTGAGTTCCTCTCCCGGTGCCTTCCTCAGCTTGAGATGCTGGTAGCTGCTCCCCAGGCCAACCCTCCTGCCTCTGCTCCTTCACTTCCTGTGGCTCTTAGGCTGCTCCCACAGTTCTTGTCCAAATCACATGTGTGTAATTCTCTCTTTAGTTAACACATCTTTAGTGTTCACAACACCACACACGCTGACATCTGTTCCAAGCTCTGGCATTCCTCTAGGCTTCACGCCCACCTCTTGCCCTCTGTTCTGCCCACCACACCTGTCCCTAGTACAGCCCTAGAGTTCCTCCCTGCCACCCTGATAGCCCCCCCAGGAGCACTGCTAGCCCCTAGGCATGGCCCAGACCCTCCTGTCCTGTCAAGCTCCATGACATGACTGGAATCTCTCTTCTGACTACCAGCGGAAGTGTAGATCTCCACAGGCTGCGTGAACACAAAGTGTGACCTAAGAACCAGCTGAGTGCTGGAGGGTGGATTGCTTCTTGTGTGAAAGTCACCACTAGATGCAGTGGCAAATTCAAATGTGGGCAGAATGGAGAACAAGGGGTCTCATGCCTGGGGGAGGTGCCCACGGGAATGTTGCAAGTAGGGTCACTCACTTTTGAAGAAGATCACACTTTGTACTCTTGGGCACTTCTTTAACCATCCTTCAACAGGTTTCATAAAGAAGCATGACCAAGGTTAGTAGAATAATAAGAGCTTCAAGAAATAACAACTTGAAACCATTCCTTTGCTGCCTCCCTTTTCCCCAGAGCCAGTGTCTTTGGCACACAGCCCAACCTCTCAGCCAAGCAGAAGGTGCACTGGGTCGTGTGATCTGTGGTGGGCCAGGGCTGTTGTTTCTCAGTTCTGTGTCTATTTTTCCAGGGTCCCCAGGAGCAGTGATCTCTGGTCTCAGACCCATCTCAGAGCACGTAGCCTGCTAGTTTTGACGCAGCCCAAAGTCTCCCCTCCTGTGCCCTTCTTGGGCTTTCCTTGTGTCACCTGCCTGTTCCTCTGAGCATCTGCCTGGCATCCCCTCCAGAACACACTACCCATTGTCCCATGTTATTCTTAGGTTCTACTTTTGAGGAAAATCAAGGCACAGTGCAAGAAGAATTGCAGGGAGGTGATGGGGGGTTTGTGCAGGGTCTGTGAACCTTGGGCTCATGAGTCTGGGTGCACCAGAGGGACCTGGGCAGCAGTGCTTAGGGGGCACTGAGCCCACTTAGTGGACTCCTCTCCAGCCACAGAGGATGGTGACTTCCTTGGTCGCATTCCTTGTTCCAATGTTGCAGAACTCGTTTACTTTAACATTTTTACTTGAAGACGAGGAAAATAGGTCAGTTTGTCAGGAGATCTGAGGCACTAAATTGCTAGGGCTGTGCTTTTCATAGGAGAGACCTGGCCGCCCTAAGCTGGTGACTGAGAGCCAGGCTCCTTCCAAAAGTATGTGGCTCTGGAGAGTCCCATTTATTTTTCTGTAGAATCTTAAGGAAGCAGCAATACAAAGCACTCTTAATTATTTTGCTACTCAATAACGTATGATTTTAAGCACACACTGTATTTCCTCTACAAGTCCTGGGACTGGCCCCGCCTGGTGATCTCCAAGGACATAGCTCTGCTTTGTTCCCATCTGGATAGCACTCTTGTCACGGACATTCTCAGGGACATCCTGGGTGACAATCATGTCCTGTTAGAAAGATGCAGAAGAGGAGAAGAAGCCTTCATGCTATAGAAGTCAGGTTGGTGAATTCCAGTCAGAACTGTAAACGTAATCTCAAAATAAATGACATACTCCGTGAGCAACTTCTTGAACTTTCCATTATATGAATATATTTCATTTTTAGAAACCATCACAAGCTTATATAATACAGCGTTCTTTGTGGCTCTCAACAACAGCAAGGGAGCAGCTTCGATTTAATGAGTTCTTTGCCATTTTCCTCATTATTTCCTTGAGCAATGCCAATGGCCTCTCAAGTGTAGCTTCTGTTACTTGATCTGATTTAGGTCCAAGGAGATAAATAAAATATTCCCAGAAAACTAAAGATGACCCCAAACAGAAAGTGGTGCAGCCCACACAGAGGAAAGAGGTCGCGATTGTTGTGTTGGAAACGCGCACAGGGAGGAATCACACCAATGCCAGCGTGCTAGGGCTGCAGGCTATTCCACCGCTCTTTTTCCTAGATAACCAATTATTGAGGGGTTTGGCGAGTTTATAAAGGCTGTGGCAGGAATAAAACTCCAGAACAGTGAAATACACCGACTTGATTCAACATTTACAAATGGTCTAGTTAAAGGGAATTTAACTCAGACATGGGCCATAAAGTCCACCACTACAGGTCCTCATGCTGTAGGAAACACAGACCTCTACAAAAGCAGGACACTTGCATTTTTTGACAATATATAATCATTTTTAAGATTCTAAGGGAGTTGCGTCTCCCACGGATGAAGCTCTCTTTTGAAGAAGTGATGACTGCAGTCTATAAATTACCTTGTCGTGGAGGGTGGATGATACCATCTCAGTCCTTGGGGGAAGGCTGCGTTCCCACAGTGGCCTACATAGTTAGTTAAATTTGTGTTATTACCCAGCAGGGGAGCAGACTGGCATCCGGTTCTTGTTCCCTAATTTCACTATTGTTCAAAGCACGCAGGCTTTCTGGGCTTCTGCTGTTATACTCACCGGGCTGCGTGCTGAGGGATCTCAGTGGATAGGTTTGCTTTTCTTTTTCTGAAATGACACTGTCTTCCTCTCAGAGTACTTGTTATTAGAGCAATAACAACTCCACTTGGAAGAAAATGTGGAAAACAGTACCACCAATTGATGAAGAAGATCGTTTGAGGTGTCCACAGGCTCTTCGATGGCTGCCTTACTTGAGGCCACATTAGTATTTATCTGAGGGCACAGGACCACCTCCTGGAGGCCTCTAACCTCCACCTGTGCGCTTGCTTGTTTGTTTGTGCAGATGTGTAGAGGTCTGTCCTACTTTCTCAGCTCTACGTAAGTGCTTTACTCCCTTAGCATTGGCAATTTTTGTTGTCTAATTTTTCTCAATTTTTCCCCGGTTATATTTTGTTACAAACAATTTATTTTATTTTCTTAAGGCCCCATTTCATTTTTACTTATTTACTTATTTTTATTAACATTAATGAGAAAGAAATAGCAAAGAGAGCTTCACAGCAGGTTAGTAGGACAGATACCATAATGAATGCATTGCATATCGTTGTCCTTGTAGTAGCTGTTCAGAGTACAAAATGCAGACCCCATGTCAAGACACTTTTAGTACAAACCTTTCTTCTCACTGGACTAAGAGAAAGTAGCTGTATTTGTATTCCAATAGTCCATAATAGTAGTGGGTTATCTGTACAACCGTCAATATTGGAGGCTGTTGACTTGGGCCTTTTACAGCTTAGCATATTGATATGGCTTTCCTTTTAATACCTTGTGGTTATACTTTTCTGCTGGATGGTTAATATCAAGATAAAGCAAAACTTATATAGAAAAAAAAAAAAAGTAACCTTTGTATCTGACCAGGTCAGTCAAATCCCCTCAGGATTTACCCTGAAACCATGTACAGCGATTCAATTCCATCAGGCTTTCACAGAGAGCAAACTGCTCAGATTGTTGCAAACAATCTGAACTACAATAGGGATCACGCCGCTTCTGAATCCCAGGGAGGAGAATAATGTTCCGGCTTGTTTTGGGCAGTAGATGGCGCTAGACAGATGCCGAAGCTTCCAGCCATCGAGGGTGCGGAGCCTCTGTACCCAGACAGACCCAACCTGCTTTGCACTTTAATTCACGTTTAACATAAAGTCCATGTTTAATAATTCATTCTTAAGAAAAATGGCATCGGCAGAAAAAGAAATGCTATCGTCTGTGTGATAAGTGACGCATCAGGTCACTTACCAATTCCAAAACAGGAGATGACGGCCGTCTATTACACAGCCAGGTCCCAGTCCCAGGCTTGGGTGGAGCGCGTTCGCTCTTGGTTCTCGCGCTTCTTTCAGTCCTGAGTCCTTAAAGCACCACTGTCTGCGGGGAGAAAGGCGAACCTTGGTGGTTGGTAGGTGGAGCACATCCCAGGCACCACGGGAGAGGAGGGGGAGCCACGGGGGAGGAGGAGGAGCCACGGGGGAGGAGGGGAAGCCACGGGGGAGGAGGGCAACAGGACGTGCGAGGACTTCTAACACCAGCCGACTCACACCAGACAGGTCTGCAAGAGAGAGGACGCGAGCGAGGAGCATGCGGGAGGGAAGCGCAAAGAACGCGGAGCATGGAGGAAGAGAGCCAGGAATCAGCGTCTACCCTGAGATCCAGGCTGAGCTCCCTGCAGTCTGCCCAGCTCTGAACTCAGTGCTCCTCTCGGGGACTGCTCTGGGTATGCCTGGCATGATGAGTAGGCGCTCATGTGTTTAAACATCGAGGCATTAAGAGTTCACATGGAATCCAAAATGAGTACGGTCAGCTGCTGTAGACGTCAGCGTGTGCGCTTCCGCAGCAGGTCTCTCTTGTGCTGGTGTTTTCTACATTTTCTATCCACGAATGCTGAAAATTATAATAAACAAATTGGAAAATAGTTCAAGATGTCATATTTTAGGAAACAATTTAAAGTATCAGACAAATGCTTTTGTCAAAATTATAGCCCGTTAAGCTATGGCTCTGTGTGTGTGTGTGTGTGTGTGTGTGTGTGTATGTGCGCATGTGAGCATACACGCATGCACGTGTGTTGTATTTTTTGAGATAATGCCTTACTGTACAGTGCAGGCTGGTCGTGAACTCACTCAGAAACCTTGCCTGGCCTCGCATTCACGGTGAGCCTCCTGCCTAGGCCTCCAGCATTCTGTGATCACAGCTGCGCGCCACCGTGGTCTTCAGATGGCGTACATTGGTGGTTTGCGCATCCGAACATGAGCGCACGGTGTCTGGAGAGTGGCAGAAGCTTCGTGTAGCGATTTAGCTTGCAGGGTACTTAAGTCCAAGACCTGACGCAATGCCCTTCTGAGTTAGAGTTTTATCTTAAAAGTAAATGGCAGACGACAGGTGGACAGACAGGCACTATCCTCGCAGCACGCAGTGGCCATTCTCTCTAGATGAGCCACGAAGCTGCTCGGTGGGCAGGCTCCGCCCCTCACGCTCCCCGCCACTCCCTCTCTCCCGCCTGCGCCCTTCCTCTCTTCCTGGTTTCTCCCACTTCTCACGCAGAGAGGCACTTTTTCATTGTTCAGACACAGAATGAAGCCCTGATCCCCTGGCACCTGGAGCGGCTACCGTAAGGAGCCGTTTCTGCAAAGCCCCTCGCCCCAGGGTTCCCTGCTCTGTCCACGGAGTCGGGAGCTCAGTAGCCGTGGGCGCAACCTGGCCCAGCACTTGTGGATGTGGGCCGCATACAAGCACATCACAAATATGCTCTACACATGGACCACACGGTAGACATGCACAGCACATGTATATGACATGTATAGCACATGCACAGCACAGAAACGCAGACTCTGCAGAATATACGTTCGTGTCACTTATGAAATGTTATGTGCATATGTACCACACATACATCCTAACCACCCATACAGACGTATATGGAAAGCTCATGCATGGTACATGGAACACATACATACACAATATGTGTAGTGCACATATCATACGTGTACATAGAAAACAGACCTACTGCTCATATATACATCAAATGCAGACATGCCAAACATACCACAGCCTATACATACCATGTGCACATATGTGCACAGAGCACACAGTGAACAGAGCACACATTTATGCATAGTGATCACATACATACATATCACATATGTACCTTGAGATGACAGTCATATGATAACTCATACACACACCATCCATGCATATGAACATGACACAAAATACCTAGCACATGTATAAACACATCACACATGTACAACTCATATATGCATGCCATACAATACACAGCACACACCTATACACAAGACATGCATAAACACTGCCACACAACTTGATGGAGTGAAACACAAATGTGAATGAAGAAAATTATTTGGGGGCCTCCTTTAGAAGCTTGGCCTGCACGGCTCTCAGCCCAGCAAGCACACACACTCCACCACAGCCCTGACAACACGTGTCCTGCCCATACTCTCAGCACCGGGAGGCGAGGCAGCCCCACCCTGTCCTCAGCCTCATGCGGGCGGCCAGTCTGACCTGGTAGGGGATCACTATTTCACAGGGCACACATACTGCATGACATCTTCAGAGTGGTGCTCATGCTGCAAACTGCGGGAGATCAAAGGAGAGAGAGAGAGGACAGGGTGGGGAGGAGAGAGGAAGAAGAAGAGGGGAAGGGAGAGGAAGCGATGGAAGGAGAAGCACGGCCAGGGGACAGTGCTGCTACCTTCCCTTCTCCCCCGCCCTCCCTTTCCCTGCCCCTCCCCCACCCTTCCCCTCCTTTCCCTTCCC
>PVKN010003910.1:24541-35451 GCA_004027915.1 Capromys pilorides | reverse complement strand
AGAAGAAGAAGAAGGAGTTGTTTCTCCTTTTCCTTGGCAAAGTCAGCCTCTTTACATCTTCACTGGAGCACACAATACAGCCAGTTAGGAAGGAATCCCTGCAAAGGTTGTGGTTGTATTTATCTTGCTTCCTACTGGATCGCCTTTGTCTAATATGCTAACTAGATACATAGACACTGGATCACTCAGTAGTTGCTTTTCTATCCCTGCGACAAAATTCTTGAGAATGTCACTTTAAAGGAGCAAACACTTATTTTGGCTTGCAGTTTCAGAGGCTTAGTCCATGGTCACTAGCTCCCTTTCTTGGAATTGGGCAGTGGAATGGGTAAGGCAAAACGTCATGTGGGAGGAATTTCATGGAGGCAGGCAATGTATCTCATGGCAGACTAGAGGCGAACAGTAAGAGGCAGAGACAACAGACAAAGATAGTTCCCCAGGGACCTCCCCAGAGACTACTTCTTCAGCTGGATCTCATCTCCTAAATGTCCATCACCTCCCACAAGTCCTAAGAGTATGAACTCATTCATGGGTCACTCCATAGTTGGGTCCAATCTCTCAGTGTCCACTCCTTTCTAAGACCCACAACTCTGAATATTGCTGCACTGGGAGATATAGTACTCCCAACCCAGACCATCATGTTACTGAAGAGACACGGGCTACATAATTTAAATTTAAATATTATATATATATATATATATATATATATATATATGGAATAATTCCAAGTTTCATGTTTGCCTTATTTCCTATATTTCTCAACAGGCTATAAATGCCTTAGTTAATTTTTTTACCCTGACAACCCACCCTTCTATCTTAGTTACCTTTTTTTCATTGTTGGGACAAAATACCTGACACCCAAAATTAATGAAGGAAAGATTTATTTAGGTCACGGTTACTGGAAGATTCAGTCCATACTCAGCTGGCTCCAAGGCAGAGTGGCACAGGGCAGAGGGCAGCCATTCCTGGCAGCAAAAAATGGCAAAGAGCAAAGGGAGAGGCAGCGGCTGTGGCAACAATTGAGCCTCTTTCCCCGCCTTATATCTGTATGCAGATTATCTGCCCCACTATGGGTGTAGCGCTCATGCCCATAATCCCAGCATCAAGAATTATCCACAAACTCTAGAAGCTGCCCCATCACTATGTGAGGCTCTGGGGGACAACTAGACACAGACCATAACACCATCTAAGACAGTAGATGCTAAAGACATATGTGTTACAATAGAGAGAAGTAAGGAATTCACAGACAGACAAGTAAACCCTTGGTGATAACTTAATATTTCATTTAATTTCTCTAGCCTTGTGATTTGAAGGAGGCTAAGGCAAAGAACACAGGGAATAAGAGAGGATCTTGGTGAAAGGAAGTAACTGCTTCACTATATTACAGTTACAGAAGATCATGTGACTTTCATTTGTGTTGGAAAATTTCAACTTGGTACTCTCAGGACTAGCCTGTTAGCTACAGCATCTTTCCACAACCAAATTGCAGCATCCTCACGCTCGCCATATTCCTTTCTTCCATGCCAGCCTGCCCCTGGGAGACCAAGCCCCACACCGCCACAAGCCCTTCACTTCCTATTACCTCTGCTTGAGGTGCTCTGTATGTGACCTTGGACAAAACACTTCTGACTTCTCTGAAATGGAAGGGGAGAGCCCGGCTTTCAGAGCTCATTCCACAGACAACATTCTGTGACTCTACGTCTTGTCTGGTTAGGGGTTTTGGTGCATGGCTGCTGGAGCTTTGATTTCATCCACTTGCTATTTAGTGTCCTAGATGTGCTATGGAGTGATCTATGTACAAGGACAAGAGAAAAAGCATACAGAAAGAACAGCTGTCTTAAAAGGTAAAATCCTTCCCCCAAATGAGCTGTATTGTAGTTGAGTGACTGTCAAACAAAAGAAGAACAATACATGCCATAGTAGATTTCATAATGTGCTAAGAAGGAAACAAATAACAACAATAAAAATAAGCCATGGGAGAGGAGCCAGGACTATGCAGGGAGGGGCTTTGAGCAAGAATCTAGAGAAGGCCTCAAAAGAGGGTGACGCAGAAGGGAAGGCCCCGCAGCCTGGTCCCAGCTTGTCTACCCTCACCTCCCAGCGATTACGCACAACTTGGGATGCGGCCCTGTGGACCTCTTCCTTCCTTCCCATAAATCTAACTGTCCCTGCTCTCTGACATTGCCGCAGCCTTCATTCTGTTGTTATAAGTTCTTGTCAGAATTGTGAGCAATGCCTCCTTCTTGGTCTTATGATCACAACCTTCTCTGGTCTCCGTCCTCTCTTTTTTCAGATTATTGCCTTCCTTACAATCCTAGCACCTGTTTCTCTCTGAAAATTCCTGAACTGTTTCCCTCACTGGTCACTAACACCTTCCTCCATGACCTTCTTTGTCCCGATCCTGGTTATACCATCTGCGCATACCACAGCTCCCCACCTGGTACTCCCGGGCCCTAGCTGCCTGCCTGGCAAACTGTGAGCTGCCCTTGGAGGATCCACTCAGGACACCCCTCTGGGGCTGCCTCCCTCCTGCCTCTGGGCAGAACTGCCTTCTTTCTCCTTGGTCCTCCGCACTGTGCACCCACCTCTGTTGTGTTCACCACACTGATTTCCTTGCTCCTTGTTATTCCTTCAGAGAATATTCACTATTCATTCACATTTTGAACTCAGTAAGGTCCTGATGAGATTAATGAAAGCAGAGAAAACACGAGGAGAAGAGAAGGTAAGAAAGGAAGGGGACTGGCAGTCACTTGTGGAAAGGTGGGAGCTGAGGAGAACAGGAGTCATTACTTCTTGAAAACTGAGGATTCGAGGAAACCTTAAGGCAGCCCCAGTTCTGACGCTGCAGGCCTCCGCACTAGCCCACCTTCCGTTACTCTACCCTGGACCTTCTGTCCCCCTTTCTGGAACTGGGCTTCTGCAGCTTGGCCCCACCTGGTGCCCCACTTCAGAGCCCTCACCTTCTGTCTTGCTCCTTTCTGCCTGAATCTCTCTTTGGAGAGCTGCCTAATATGTCAGGTGCTCTGAGGTGGGAACTTGTGCCCTCTCCCTCCACTTCTCCCCTCTTAATCTCTGCCCTGACCATGAACTCAGGCAGGTGGCCAGGGCCCTGCTAATCCCTGACAGACGTCCACGTTTCTACCTTTGAGCATTACAAGCCTCTGGGTTCTTTCTCTGCCTTTGCCTGCCTGCCTGCTGTGGCCACCATGCTGCCCATCCCCCGTGCCATCTGACCATTTGGCTGGCCACTTCCTCTCAGGGCCATGCCCTACTAATCCCATTCATCACCTCTTCAAATGGCTTCTAAAAAAAAAAAGTGCTCTGGACCTAGATCTGTTTTGTTGTTTTTTTGTTTGTTTGTTTGTTTGCACATTTTCTTCCTCTAACCTCGTGGGTCCTCCTCTCCTTGCTTTCTGCTCTGAGACTGCTGGTCACACTTTACTGGAGGAAAAGGGTGTGCTGCACATACACGGGCTGGTAGAGTGGAACGTGACATATCTAAGGGCACTGGGATCCTGGGAGCGTTGTGTAGTCTACAGTTCTAATGTGCTTATCTTATAGATAAGGACGCCAGTCTTCCAAAGGTATAGGGACTCTCCCCAGCAGCACAGCTAGCATGTGGCACAACGACATCAGAGTCCAAGCTTCCTGCGTATAGTGAAGATGCGTCCTCCCTCTACACGCTGTCACCTTTACAGACTTGCTCTTCACAAATCAGAGTGTTCTGTAAATTAAAGATAGCAGAATCATTTAGAGGCACCTTGAAGAAATGAAAATACTAACCCATAGGTAGCACACTTGCAGGCTACATAGATCTTATTAGATTAGTCTAACTTCCTTCAAGGACACAGAAAAAAATATGAAGAACTGGAAGGAGGAATTTGCTTTAATTTATTCCTAACATGATCATATTTTTAAATTTCTCTTTGAGATACCAATAAGCTATGATCGAGGGATCCAGAGCAATTCACCAGTTAAGAGAGAGACACCAGAAACGTTATTAATGAATTCATAAATGGGGCAGCAATGGAACTACAAGAAGACACTCCTGACACCAATGCCTTTAAGGACTATTTAGTCGATTGCCTGAAGAAGAAATGAAATGGATGTCCAACAGGTCTGGCCAGTGAAATCACAATTGCTGTGTTATTACTTCCAATGAGAACTTGGTCCTTTCTGGGATTCAGGGGTGCATTCAACAAAGTCTTGACTTTGATGAGCTTAAAATTCATTATGGGAGCTGTCTGTATGCAGAAGTAATTAATTTAAGGCATGTAGTAAGTGTGACACAAACAAGAAGGAATAGCAAAGCCTCAAGGAGCACGTTCCTCTGGTGACACCAGACTGCCTAGAACCTTCTGGAAGCAAGGGCATCTGAGATCTGTTCTGACAGGCCATGCTGTCCAAGCTTTACCTCCTGTATCCGGGCACTCATCAAGTCTGACAATTGTAACACCCAAAATATCCTACAACCTGCTTTTCTTCTAAGATTGTGCCTTAGATCAGGGCCTTGTCATCTCTCAGCAAATGTCTGCAGTAAGTCCCTGGCATGTCTTTAGTCCACAGTCTCGCCTTCCTTCAATCCCTCCTCTATGCTGACAGAATGACCCTGCCGCCAGCCTGGTCACATCACTCTGGAGTCTCAAACCCTTCGATGACTCACCATCCACCACGGCCTCCCTCATCCAGCCCTGTGCACTGCTCAAAGCTCACCCCCTGATCTTCCTTTGCGTATTGTGTTCCAGAAACTTTGAGCTCCCTGTGTCTCAACATTCATGCACACACACAAACACACACACACACACACACACACACACACACACACACACACACACACAGCCTTTCTCTTTTGAGTCGCCATGACTGTGGGCCTGAGTGTTTCTCTGTTATGCTCTGCAAACCAGAGAATTAATCAGCACACGGGACTAACAGAATGGCCATCCCACACTGGATGGACATAAGAATTCTGTAAGACTCAGATGGATGCTATGTGAACGACTGTCTCTCTTCCATCGGAGCTTCTTAGCAGCGCCCCTCCACCCTAACAAGTTATAAGGGCAGACCCCAACCTTTCCTTAGGTTATTTGATTGAAGGCTTTTTATCAAATAGTGGTGGCACTGTTGCCAGGGAAATCTTTAGAGTTGCGTTGGTCACCTCTATACACCCAGTTTTCACAGGGAAAGTCACCACTTAAAGGAGCACTTGCAACTCTTAAGGGCATACAACATGTGGGATGCATAGTTGGTGTTTTACATGGGTCCCATTTAACCCTTACAAAAATTAGGAACCCTTGTCCATTCCGAAGACACAGATAATGGAGCTCTACATAAACTGACTGCTCCTGCCGCGTCATTTTGTGGGAGGCCATGGCTACGAGTCTTCCTCTCACTTCCCAATTCCAGCATTGTCACCACACCCCAATCACTTTCTGAGACATTCTAAATCAACATGATGAATTTAACGCAGTCATTTGTTTTTTCGTGATTCTCTGAAAATGTTCCATTTGCATCCTCTGGATGTGGCACAGCTCCTCCCCCCATCACCAGGAAGCGCAGAGGGAGGCAGAGCACATGCTGTACAAGCAGCTCCCAGTCTGTCCTTTCTTAACGCTGAGATTAGAGTTGCGGCTGGGACCCTATTCAATGTCATGCTGTCCCTCTGAGGAAGAAAGACACCAGTGACCAGGGAGGACTGGCACACTATGGGCAAGGAGAGCCCTGGCTCCTGCCCACATGCTGCTCCTGGTCACTCTCACAAATCTGTGGAGTCCGCATTGCTATCTCCAGCTCATGATAAGGAAGGTTACTGTGACAGCAGCGATCACAGAGCTGCTGGGGGTGACAGGTTGAGGATCTAAACTCAGGTCTCACACTGCACAACAGCTGGCATCTAGGCCTATTTGCTTTGACTACTTTAATCTTCATTTTCCAAGTTCCACCAAACAAAGAGAGATTGTACCACTGGCTACTAGGATTGGGGCCATATGTGTCATCAGTCATTGTAGAAGGCTCCTTTGGCAGTTTATTCCAAACAAGATATAAAAAAAGGGTCAATATTAACATGAATAATCAGTTTTCAGTCTTTTTTTTGAAATACAAACTTTGAGGATTTTTTGTTTAATAGCTTATGCATATATTGCTAATAGTCTTAGACTATTGCTACCTATTGTTATATTTATAATTACATTTACTTGTATCTTTGTTCTTTAAGAACTCTGAATACTGATTTCTGAATATAAAACCCAATAACTATAAAAAACAGTTATGTGGTGAAAAATACAGAAAGCACAGTTTGTAGCAATCAAGGGTAAAATCCCTGCATGTGGAAAAATAAAATATTGGTAGACCCCAGAACATGGAAATGTGACCCTGCTAAAGACAGCAGCATCTTATTGCATCGTTTGGAAGACTCCAAGGACAAAAACAAAAACATGAAATGCTGATTCTAAAAACCCTTGACAAAATACCAGTCTAGAAATTAATATTTATCACATTTTTAGCGTTCCTGACACAACAGCTCTTATATGCTGATGTTTATGAATACAAATTTGCTGGCACTGTGGACATATATTATCTTTTCAGAAAATAACAAGGCAGGCAGATGCTTTTCTACTTGCGATTACTAAGCTAAAACAGTACCAATAGACAACACATATGCTAAATAAAACAGAAATCAATGGATTGCACACCTGTTAGCCACACATTAATTCACTTAATTATAATGAGAAAATAGACAGTAATTCCCTTAACTACTATGGAAATTTAGAGTAGAACTATGACATGCTTCTTGCCTTATTCACTCTTAGATTAGCGTGGAGGAATAAAGAAATGGCAAATGCTAACTGGGGTTTATTGATTTAATAGGATGAAACATGTTATGCCTTTCTGTTTGAGAGGGGTGCAGAGAGCACAAGCCCATGTCCAATGGCCCTGGACAAAGCGCCCCTAGTTCCATACAACTATGGCACAAACGACTGGCATCTAGACCTATTTGCTAAGACCACTTTAATCTTCATTTTCCAAGTTCCACCAAACAAGGAGAAATTGTACCACTGGCTACTAGGATTGGGGCCGGATGTGTCATCAGTCACTGTAGAAGGCTCCTTTGGCAGTTTATTCACACTTTCAATATCACTGCTACACAAATGTAGTTGCTTCAGACTTTCTTTGGTTGAGCTCGTGAATCACAGAAAACCAAGATAAATACGCCATGCTGCGACTTGATTTCTTACTATATATTTTAGGACAATTTTAGACTTATTTTCTGCTTGAGAAATTCTTTTGTTCAGCATAAACTAACTGGCTTCACTACTATGGACTTGAATTTGTAATCTGGTAAAGCAGACACGTAGCAGTTGCACATCTTTTCCCAGGCATTGCATGTATGTGCTATAAAGGAGGAACGTGTGAGTTCAGGCTGGGTCTCTAATCACTGGCATTTGTAGCTTGGAAGAGCTCTAATCTGTCTCATTATATGTAGTAGTAATATCAGTGGACGGTGGCGATCTCAGCATTACCTGACACCACCAAGCATGAGGAACTGTGAGCTACACATCCATGTTCGCAGATTAACATAGTAGCAGTACCAGTATTAATGCCCAAAGTAGAGTAACCTAGGCTGGGTGAAGCTAAAGCCCATGATCACGGAACTACAAAGTAACAGAGTAGGACACAGAAAGCCTAAGCATGCAGACACATAAAGCAGACAGCATTTCAAGTTGTTCCAGACCCTAGAAGGGGCGGCCCTAACTGGCCTTCCAAACTGGCCATTCTTACTTAGCCCTAGGGGTCCCCAAGCTCTTCCTCAGGAAAGGACCCATCATCTGAGATTTCTTTGTCTCTCATTTTCCTATGCATTCTGTCTCAGAACACAGTATTAGTTTCTCTTGCTCCACTTACATCTGTTCTAAGGATGAGAGTCACAATCTAGCATCTCCGCTGTCCTGGAGACACCCATGCGTGCTCCTCTAAAATGATTCCAGTCATTCTCTATGATTCCAGGGGAAGAAAACCCGCACTTCCTCTGATAGGCATGACAACTACTACTGTCTGTGTCAAGCTGTGCTTCATACCATGTTTGTCCTCTCCCAGTGCAAGCTCTTGGGAAATTAGAAATAATCCAGTCACCAAAACTGACACAGCACTTGACACGGAGTCATGATAAGTGAAGGGTCCACTCAGGGTTGAAGAGTCAGAAGCCACTACCACGCTCTTAGAGTCTACTTCTTGCTGAGATACACGTAAGTACTTCACATTCTCTTGCACACAGGGCCTGGCCCTGTCTGGTCCAGTCCTCAGCCCTTGCTGTCTTCTTTCTAGGATATTCTATGGGAATATGACTATGTCGTTCACTAAGTCTTCACATAGGAAAGGGCAGCACAGAGCACAGAGTAAATGAAACTACTAGTTTCACAATGGTATTTGACTTTATATGAGACTTTTTTTCCTGGACAAAGAAAAAAAGGTGCAAGTAAAGGCAAAAGAGTTTTTTAAGTAGCTGGTATTTCTGGAGGACTAAAGCATCCCAGAGCAGTTAAGCAAAAGCAAAACAAAGCGGGGGCAGAGCAATGCTGTGGCAGCACAAGGGTAGTTGCCAAGACAACTAGAAATGTGCTACAGTTTCCTGGTGCACCCACCTGCAAGGACGCATGGAGAACTTATGGCCCAGGACGTGAAATGGGTGTGTGAAGTGTAACCTACCAGTTCCCAGCTTGTCTGCCTGTTTTGAGGCTCCTCCACACTTAACAAACCCCTTGTATGGTTCAGAGCCAGGGCCTCAGAACACAATCAATACCAGCTGACATAAACTATCAGAGGGAACATTATTTGGAAAAAGGAATACGATTATCCCTGATGGGGCGAGCTCAGTGACCCTTTCTTCTGCACACATCCATTCTTCTCCTTGACAGATATGGTAATCCTGAGGGGTTTTTCTTTAATGTAATCATCAACTCAGACATTCTGACTCTCCCAGGACAGAACTAGCTGAAGACCTGCAGGGAACCCTCAACTGTTTTCTGTAGCACATTACCATGCGCCGGGTCCTCTTTCTCAAGTATCAAAACTAACCTCACAGGTAAACCCCAGCAAGTTCGAGGAACTCATTTAATGTTACAAATACAGAAAATGTTGCATGGAAGTCTTGCTGTCTTCTTCAACCTCTTAAATCTCTGAGTCAGATCAGCCCATCGTAGGTCACGTGAGTGACGTGTGCCTCAGTGTCCTCATCTGAGACACCAGAATAGCAGTATTTGCCTTACACGACTAACGTGTATTTGTCTTACACGACTAACGCTAAAATCACACAAACGAGTACATGGGAGGTGCTTAGCACAGAACTCAACAAACGTGGATTTTTTTCAATGTACTGAAGCCCTCACTGTGAATGAACTCTTCAGACGAACCGAGCAATGAGAACATGGTTAGCTATTGCCTCATGAGAGACGACATAAACTCTGTGCAGGTAGGTTGATATAAAATGTCTTTTTGTCCTTGCCACACAGCCATCAAATAGATGTTGCATTCCATATTTTGTCAACTATATGCTTTGAATCTACAACTGACTGAGGCACAGAGTCAAACCAGCTCACTGATATCTGTAGTAAGACCCAGCCTAATTATTTTAAAATGGTTCAGTACTGTACTTGGATTAAACTTTTTCTCCTTGGCTTTTCTCCCAATAGCTTAAACAGCTGTCCTTTGATTACTCTGCTTAAAGCACATACTGAAATGCAGTATATAATCAAGACTGACCTATAAGGTGACACTCAGAAAATGAAACAGGAATAATACAGTTCCAATAATATGAGACTATTTATAAACAATCTCCCCAACTCAGAATTTTATTACACAATAGTTTCTTGCCACTTCCAGGCTTGAATGCCTTGATTAATTATAAAACTATGTTTAATTATGTATTTTATTATGCATAACAAATATAAACTACATACTTGATTGTTCATAATTGCGTTAAAACACATATCATTTATTCTTGAAAGTGAAAGGCTGCTTTCACATTGGATAAGACTGTTTGAAGAGCAGGGCATGGGTGGAATTAATGGTCCTCACATTAATCATTTATTTTATGAAGATGTGAAGGTCATTCTCTACTTTGAGATGCATACTGAATTCCTTTTGCAAGATCTAGCCACTGCATTTCAATATGCCAAGCAGAGGATTAGATGGTGTGCTCTACTGTTCCCCTAAAGGGATATAGCTTTTATTTAATAAAGATATTCTAAAAAGCTTTCCTGTGGCATTGTCACACACCAGAAGTTGCCTTGAAAAGGTGATTATTAACAAGGACAGATGACTTATTTCTTTGGGTAGAATTGTGACTGTCACTGCATGTGCCTGTGAATTTTCTGAGTCAGTGGCTGATAAAGATCACATTGGGAAATTTATAGATACCATTTATTGAGCAGTTTTCTAGAAGCATTGCACTAAAACATTATTTTTATATTTTATCTATTATTATAACTACTTACCGAGTAAAAGGTACTACATCAAATATTTATATTATAAATTCTTCATCTTATTTCCCCCATCTGAGATGAAAATATAAAAAATAAAATTGCTCGAAGACCCTGCAGGTGAGTGAAGCCCCTGCCAGCCTCTGGAAGCTACTCTTTCATTACCCAAGAACGCTTGAGGACTGAGAACTGGGATCCATCATTCTGAGGTGCGGATTTGGTAAAAGTTGAACTTGAACTGAGGAAGTAGAAGGGCAGATTCTGGGCTCTTGGGTTTGGCTCGGGTTCTGATAGTCAAGATGGCAAAACAAGGGACAAAATATTTGTACCAAAAAACTCGACTTCCAACTGGCTCCACTGTCTCTTTGACTCCTACATTACACCAAAACTCATATGCTCATCTGAAAAGCTGTGGGACAGTCCCTCATATGGCAGAGAGGA
>PVKN010003910.1:0-24441 GCA_004027915.1 Capromys pilorides | reverse complement strand
ATACCAAAGGGCTACTACGATCCCCATTTCCATTTTATTCCCCAGCCTTGACACCAGTGTCCCCTCCCTTCGTGATTCTATTTCTAGTCTCCTTTGTTCTATTTTAGTCACTGCAAGATACACATCAAAAATAAACTTCACAATCATTACTCTTGGGTAACCTAGAGCAAGAGCAAGAGCGAGTCAGGAAGACTGGCTGATGACATTCAGTGGCTTTTAAGAAAAATGGTCTCCAACCAACAAGAAATTGAATCTCACATTTTCTATTCAAGCAAATCAGCGTTTCAATATATGTGTGCTATGGGACATCTATGGACATGCGGAAAAAAATGCTTTTTATTCTTTTATCACTTTTTTTTTCCAACGTAGGGAAAAAATGAAACTTCCTTTCAGTAAAAGCATTCCAAGCAGCATTAGCCAGCTGCAAAGAGCACAAATCAGAATGGAAATTCACTTACTCAAACTAAGTGGGAGTGCTAGCCATCGAAATTATTGACAACTCTGGCTTAAGAAGCATAGTCTACAAAGTAAAAAAAAAAAAAAAAAAAAAAGCAGTAATGCCTAATGATTAAGGGCCTACAGTTTTTTGTTTTTTGTTTCTTTTTTTGTATTTAGGGCAGGGTCTATAGGATCTCACTATATAGATCAGACTCCTAGTGCTCCTCCTGTTTTTAGCCTCCCAAGCACTGGGAGGTGTGTGCCACCAAGCTCAGTCTCAGTCTCTGTCTCAGCATGCCCTGGGGGCAGGGATGGCACAGCAAGTCCAGGATTGAACCCTGGGGCCTATTTTTTTTTTTTATGGCCAGCTCAGCCTGCCCTGGGGGTGGCACTGGTATAGCACGTGGTGCTGGAGATTGAACTGAGGTCCCTGTGGTTGCCTAAGCAGGTGCTTTAGACGGCTGATCCAAGGGCCTATGGTTTGTGATAAGCATTTTGTGATGTAAAATCCTGCCACATACTTTCTGCAGTCTTAGTAAAGTCGCTTCAGCATCGAAGCCTGAGTTTTCATATATGGTAAATAAATAGATAAATACTTCTAAATTGTACACCGTCTCTTAGGGTTACATGAGATATTACGAAGCGACATCTTTGCCCAGGCCCTGCCACAGGACACATGCTGAATCATAGGTTGCTGCTATGGTTACTACCATTATTCTCTCATCTTTAACTACTACACATTCAAAAGAGTAAGTTAAAGAAAATTATTTTTAAAATACCAAATATTTAACCCTATATTTTCTTAGAAAATGGTAAAGAACAGTTTATAATAAACTGATAACTACTGAACCATACCTTTGGATTCAGCAAACACAGATTGAAAAGCCATAAACAAAGCTACAGAAAAGCCACCCAAAAGGTCAGCATCTCTGAGGAAACAGTCCCAGAAAAGCAGCTCCTGAGCTCTGACAGCAAGGACCAAGCCTGGCGACTGGCACATGGCAAGGGTTCTATGTTGGGCAAGCACGGGACACACTGAATTTCAAGGTTCCATGGCTTCTTTGTTCAGCTTCCATCTTTCACAGTTACCACATGATCTTGAAAATCACTGTAAATGAAATTCCACTTTCTTACCAGTTACAGAGGGATAATAACATCTGCCTACTTAACTAATAGGATGAAATGAAGCAAAATCCAGAAACAATTGTGCATCGGGTCTGATACCTGGCCAGCACTCTATGTAACTAGCAACGACCACTCGCTGGTTTTCTTTCCCTCTTCCCTGGCACCAGGGTCTGTCACAGTCACCTGTGACAAATTCTGTGCCCCGCACTGACCCATTGCAGTCATCAGCACTTGACTGCTATGCATGTGGTCAAATTTCGTACACATTTTGACCCAAAAGTTTTGTCCTGGCCATTTGTGTGACACTGTGGCACTATCTCGGACTTGGGAGTGGTTAACTACCTCATAATTGGCTACTTTTCCAGCCAAAGCAATTTGTCTGGTCCTCAGTGTTCCTGGTACTCGCTGGGCCCCCCAATACCAATGAACAATACCAAGGTGTCACTGCTGGTAGACTTTGTCATCGGTATTTCCATTCGTCCCATTTTTACCTTCCAAGCAAGCCTAAAAGCCCAGGTTCTGTATGACTTAGGCCAGGTCTCCACCGTCTGCTAGGGCACCACTGCCCTGCCCCCACCCCGGCTCTCTCATGGTCATGTTCACCTCTGTATACTGTATCTCTCAAGGCCCCCCTCGACCTGAGGAAGGTTTGCATCTCTCCTTGCCCCTTTATTCATCACTATTCTCCTGCCGCCTTTTCAACACTGCCCCAGCTTACGCTTCAGTGTTTTCTTTTCCAGGCTTTTAAATAACCTGTCACTGTCTCCGGGAAGCATTCCTAAATGAAACCCAGACAACAAATGTCTTTATTCACTCAATATCATGAGTGAGTGAGGAAAACTCCCTGCGTTCCTCCATACAAGAGAGCATCATTGTACTTTCACTGATACCTCTGGTTTCCATGTAGTATGAGCTCCTTTTGCTGTTAAAATGCTGTGCTCAAGCCATACACTAGTAAATGTTTTGTGACTCCATAAGACAGCATGGATATGTGCTTCAACCATAAGCCCTTGGAGTGTAGTCTGGTTCCGTTTCCAAAAGTTTCCCCTACATGGCCTGTGCTCTAGCACTGCTGCATGGGAGTGTGAACCCTTATTTCCATTCTGGGCTTTGTGCAGTTTTGTTTCCCAGATGTTTCCATATAGCCAAGCTCAAAGAAAGGCTCAAAGACCCTGAGAGAGGAGCACTTCCTAGTTTAGTTTCAAGAATATATATGGGTTTACAATTCTTTTAGCTAAAGTAACTGTGGAAAGGAAGAAAGAACAGCAATACTTGTTCTGAATAATAACTGGCTGTGACTTTAGGGGCTTGACACACACTATTTTATTTAGCCCTAACAGTAGCCTGAAGGAGGTATTAGTATTTTGCAAGATGAGCGAAGAGATCCAGAGACATGGCATAACTTTCTCAAAATTAAAATGTGAACCAAAGCCCGAGTTTGTAACTTGATGGCATTATGCTCTTAACTGACTCTAGGTTATTTTTTGCCCTCCCACTTTAGTTTAACTTATTTCTTCCAGAAATAATTAGAGCTGCTACCTTCTGTTCCGTAACTGGGGACCCTGCTTCCTAACCACTCTCTGCAAGGGCTCCCCCTATCAGACCAACTATTCCCTTCCAAAGCAATTCTTAGCCTTTTGTTGTATGCTCTACTCTTCAAGTAGAAGAAACATGCTGGTTTCCCTCCAACGCCTCTGTTCCTTGACTCCTCTGTTTATTCACTCTGACTCCCTGCCCGACCTTCTCTCGCCTATCCAAAGTTTTGCTGTTCTTTATAAGCTGCTCATTTTGATCATTCACTTCCAGGCTAGTGGTATTCAAAATCCTTGGTTTGATTTGGAGAGGCAAACTCCTTTGCAGTTAAGTTTGAACTCTACCACTTTCCACAAAGCCCTTAAAGGGCAAAGGTTCTAGCTTGATCTGTTATATTCAATGCTTTCCATATTTCTAGGTGAAATAGGCACTAACACTGTTGTAAATGTCTGAGTAAAAGACAAAGTGGAGGATTAGGGAGAGGGAAAGAGCAAACAGGAGGGAGAAGCAAGGAGACAGGGGTACACAGGGAGATATACAGTGGCTCCCGTAAAGTCCCTGGTGTTTAATTAACTCAAATCTGCCTTACTTTGAAATTGAAATGTATTCAAAGTTCTATATACGCTTTCAAACACTCTGTGCATTCAATAATACGTGCTCAGTATCATTTCTACACCTGGGAGAAATTACATTAACTAATGTAATAGTATTTTATCTTCCTAAACATTTATGAGCTGCAATATGAGGCAATCTTACCAAGTGCTTACGAAAGTACAGTATATTTATTCTGGACATCATTTAGAGCATCTTGAACGTACTGTCTCATATGCAAAACAACCCTCAAAAGCCTTGCCAATAGAAACGCAATATCTGAAGGAGGTAGATAGCTCTATGATCATCTCTTTCTCCACTGTCCGCTGCTGGAGACACACACACACACATACACACACACACACACACACACACACACACACAGGATCAATCTATATTACACAATAAATCCTCTCTTCCCGCCCCCACTGCAGGTTTGCAGGAAAGGCTCTGTGCCCCCTTTAGTGAGACGACTGTCTCAAGTGTGAGGTAATCCCATTATACTCACTGCAGTTTCAGGCCTATGTCCTGGGCCTCCTGCTGACAGAAGGCTACCTCGTCTCCTTCCTAATTAAGAGCAAAAAATTCTTCCCAAACCACCATCATTATTGCACACAGCATGCCTAGCGCTACCAAGTAATACCCTCACATTCTGGCAAAATCAACGGCCTCTTTCAAATCCGAGGTAACCACCCCAGAGTTAATTATGTCAATTAAAACCTCCTTTCCTATATTCAGCAGATGAAGTCCATTTGAGTAGAGCAACAATGGGGCTACAGGAAAAAGAAACCTTGCTTATAAGAAAAGGGAATTACAGAGATCATGTGTGGCTTAGAAACACACACACACACACACACACACACACACACACACACAAACAGGAGAAACATCTTGCCCAGTCAAAAGAAAAGGATCACGTGGACCTCCTTAATAAAGTAGATGCTCACTCTAAAGATTTTTTGAAACAATAGAAGAAGTAAAAATTAGTCTTATTTGTTTCCCTTTGAAAATAATGTAGCTTGCAAAATGGGATGTTTGAAACTCCTTCATAGCAAAACCTCATGCTAGAAACCAGTTTCCTTAGATAAGCAGCCCAGTGACTGGAAAGTCTTGTTTTCTGAGAACAACAACCAGGAAGCCTGAATTATAACACTCCCAAGGCTGTTTTCTGGGTACACATGTACTGAGGGCCACATGTCACTTCTACTTGCTATGACCCTGGCAGGAAACATCCAGCCCATTCACTTGAGTCCACCCAATGCCCTCCAGCGTCACCAAGTGCCTGAGGCACAGAAATATTATCCAAGCAAAATGTCAGCAGGAAAAATGCATTGAGGTACTTCTAATCAATGAGGCTATAAAATGGAATTTTATTCACTATTTTCACTGGTTCAGTACAGACAGTAGCTTCAGACCAAGTGATTGCATCCTCCCCACATTCCTAATTTGGAATACAATTCCCAGTTCAGTGGTTTCAGGAGGTAAAATCCTTGGGAAGAGATTGAACCCTATGGGTGCCACTTTCATGGATCAGATCGGTGACTTTATACGAGCGACTCCAGAGACATCCTTCCCCTTCTCCCAGGGATGGTTACACAGGGGAAGAGGGCTGCGGTGGTCAGTAAGCAGGGCTACCCCAGATGCCGGGTCTGCGGCCCCTACATCTTGGCATTCTTGGTCTCTAAAACTGTGAGAGAAGTCAATATTTGAACCCAGTTTATGCTGTAACAACCTTCCAAACAAAATAGCCCCTTGCTGTATTTTTCCATTAGTGATTTCAAGCTAGGGTTCCAGATCAGCAGCCGCACCTGGGAACTTTGGAAGAGCTGCGAATTCCTATTCCGGTTCCACCCATATCTCTGGAATCTGGACGCCAACACTGTGGGTGGAGCGCCAAAGCGGTCTGTGTTGAGAGGCTGCGGTCACTCTGAGGCTCGATGAGACGGGGGAACACTGCCAGAGTCTCTCTTGTATCCTCCGGCCTCTGCTCCTGCTCATCGCCAATACAATCTCTCTACCACCGCTAGATAAGTTCCTCTAAAATCTTCCAGGATCCTTTCTCTACTTACCCCTCCCCTTTGGGACTCTGGCACTCCAACCTTCATCAAATAAAATTCAGATCAGTGAGATGTCAAGCGCGAGCCTTTCATATCCGACCCCGGCTCACCTTTCTGCCGTCCCTACTTCCCGCACGACCGTAGGTCCTCTGCTGAGCCACCCGATGCTTCCTAAGACGCCAAGGTCTCCGAGGATTTTGCACTTCTTCTATTTCCCTTAATCCCTTACTACCCTCCCTTGCCCAAGCCCTCTTTTCTGTCAGTTCCTTCCAGGTCGTCATCCTTTTCTGAGGTCTTCAGAGGCTCTGCCCTTTCTTGGCACCTCTCTCTTTAAAACTCTGAATGCCACTGCATCTGCAGCCCCTGCTGTCACACACTTTGTACGTTTGAATTGTCCCATTATATGGCGGGCTGTTTACCTACCTCTTTTCCTTGCTAGCTTAAGTACCAGAATTGGGAAGGGTGCCCGGATGTATTATGTTGACTTCGTCTACTTAGTTGGGAATAGTGATTAAACAAACACACTGACCTCTGCGGCCTAATGTCCTCAACCTGCTAGAAGCGCACTTCAGGGACTGCTGCTTTAGAGAATGAAACAAGCTACAGTCTAGAAAAGTTAACTTTTCTAGCTAGTAAAGGTGAAGCTGATGTAAGTGGAGGACTTTCAGGCTCTGAACCTGGTATTTCCTCAAGCAAATCACAGTGTTTTTCCAAAGGAAGATTGGGGGACTAAGCGACAGAGCTGTGTCTTCCCTGACTGTCTACATTTTTGTTAGATGCAGTTTCCATTGTGTGAAGTAAAAACAAAGACCTGGGTTAAGGTTACCTTTGTGAAGCCAGATGTCAAATATATTGAAAACAAATAGTTCTTGGCCTGTTCTATCTGTAAGAAGCTTGACTATGAATTATCTAGAGTTACCAGTTATTATTATTTTTGACATTAGTGTAACTGGTTCCAGCCCTAATAATCCCTTATCAACTGGCATCTTTGTTTGATTAAGCTATCTCCCATGTCTGTTTCCTCTGACCACATAAGCAGTGCTCTTTAAAATTTATCTGACTGGCAGCTATAGCTACGCTGTCAAGCACCATTACAATGTTTTGAATGAATAAGGGTATGATGTTGATCACCAAAATCTCTCTCCTCAATGAATATTTAATTCTGGTTTAATTTGCCAGTCAAAATTCCTAAAGAGGATGGTTGGAAACTGAATTTTTCTGTTTCTAACTAGACACATACATCCTACTTTCCCATTTTTCCTCTTGGTTGGTGCAGATAAACCATCATGTCAGTTATTATTGTCTCCAAGTTTGTTTTACTTTAGGTCATTAAGGTAATAAGTGCTAAGGAAGAGTTTAATTAGCTAAAACCTAATCGTCATAATTAATTTACTAGTTATATTACAATACCTTGTAAAACATTGATGCTGCAGTAAACAGAATATCTACTTTCCCATGATGACACAGCATAGCTAATTTACTACACAGCTAAATATTTAATCACCACCCTCAGTAAGTCCAAAGGTATTCAGCTGAAATTAAACTGCATTACTTGCAACAAAATGCTTGTCACCAATCTGAAATTATAAAAACTTATTATTAAATAAATCATGACAATTCTAGCATTTTTAAGCATTCCTGAACCATTCTTAGAACAGCTATCACAGATGAGTGGAACTACTGTTGAAATTAGCACTGCGTGGGGCCAGGTCAAATGGTCTGCAGATTTCTACACATGACAGCAAATTTTTCAACGAGTTATAGAGTCTTCATTAGAGATGGTGAAAACCATAGCACTGGAGAGTAACCATATATATATATATATATATATATATATATATATATATATATGTTTACTACCATAAAAAAAGATTACATTCAGGCTTGATTACTGAGTGATATTTTGTCTCCTGCCAGCCACTAGACTAATCGTTCAGCTTAAATTCAGCTGCACCTGCGTCCCCCTTGGCATGTGCCCACGGTGATAGATGGGCGACAGAAGCCATCAGTTCCCCACCCACGCACCTTTCCTTTTCAGCATCAGAGGATGGGCTCCGCTAGCACTTGCTGCTTACTAAGCTGATAAGGAAGTGCGCAGAATGGCGCTACGCACTGCCCTCCTCGCTCTGCTGTGATTGTCCAGGGACTGCTGTTGCTGCCCGCTACTGAACCCCTTCCTTGACTTCCTACGGAAGCGGCCCCATCATGCTGCTGCCCTAATCTTCTAAGGCATCCACTTAATGGATACATTCATGAATTTTGAGAGTATTTCTTCAAGTTACTTGAAATTAGTGTCCGCTTTCTGGATACACCTCAGAAAGACATGCTTTGTTTGGTTTGAAATTGTATAAATTATAACCAGATAAATGAACTGGGGATATAGCTCAGCAGCTTAAGCCCCTACCAGGCAAGCATAAGGTCCTGAGCTTGATTCCTGATACCCCCCCCAAAAAAAGATAAAATAAATAACTAGATAAATGTAGAAGAAGAAGCAGTACACAGTCAAGAACATGGAATATTAATTAGAAATGCAAAACAGGCTATCTTCTGCCATTTGAATATTCTCGCATCCTTAGAACATTCTTTAAGCACAGAAGCATGAAAAATTGTCTCTCTGACTGAACAAAAACCCCATATGATTGATATCATTTCCTTTCCAAAAGCAGAGCCGGTGCTCTGGGAGGCAGAAGTTCATTACACTAATTAGAAGCCCTTGCCCTCCCTCCTCAGGATATCCTCCTGGGTGGATATGAGCCCACATACTCTGTAGTAGATGATTTTTGAGTTAATGACTCAACGGATAGAAGTCAGTAATCCAAACATCTCTTGGGAGATCAGTTACACGCATCAGAGCTACCTTCTGGAACTCAGGATTGCTGTGTTAGGGCAGAGGTCTGCTCGCCCAGCACACAGGCCCTGTGGAGCACATGTAACGTTAAATGTCCCCCCATTGCAAACTGAAGTCGGAGTGAGGAGCTGGGAGGGTTGGCCCATCTGCTGCGAGGTTCTGCAGGACGATACTCATCCCAAATCTCTTTCCTTTGTTCTGTTAAATTACATCCATGAACAAGCTTGCAGACGCCTCCCGTATACTACGAATGTTCATTCGCTGTCCTACCAACCCTGTGCAACAGCACTATTTGTCTCATTTCATAAATAGGAAAACTGAAACACACAAAGTTTAAGTACCTTGCTCGAGGTCTGACCGATAGTGAGAGTTGGTGCTGGAGTTTAAACCCAGGAAATCTGATCCAGAATCTATGTGCTGGAATATTCTGCTTTTCTTCTTGAATATGTATTTAACAGTGTTAAAGATAAGAACAATATGCTTAGGGCTTTTTCCTGCACAAAATCTATGGGTGTCCCTGCATACTACCTCATCATCTAATCGGGTTAGGCATGTTTGGTTCTAATGCTGCAAAATAGAAGTTCGTGAGTAAGGATTAGCTAAAAATCATAGAGGGCCTGGGCATAGCAAAGCAATGTGCAGGAAAGATAAAGCAGCAGAGAGCTTGCCCAGAGCTGCTCCCGTTGGGTCTATTTGCCCAGTCTCTACTAATACCTGTCCAGAGTAGGGGCCATGGCTTACCATTTTCGCATCCCTTCTAAGTTCCAGCACAGTAGTAGTATAGCAATGTGCAAAGAAATCTTTCTTCACTACCAAGGAGTGAATGAGTACCTGGTGAATGCTGATTGAGCTAAAAGACCACAGATAACTCATTTATTTAAAGTTTGTTTTTTAGGATGAACCAGGAATCCTGGGGGGAAATTTGACTTTGAAATTGTTTAGGACGATCATGATCACATAAGTGAACTATAAGAAACTGTGATACAAGATGAAGGGTTGATCTTGCAATCCATTCACAACAGTGTTCTATAAGGCACAACGCAGTTCACAGCCTCCACCAAGCCCATTCACTGGATACACTTGAGCCCGTCTTCCTCCTTATTAAAAGACAGATGAAGAAAGAAACTCTTACTTGTGTCTCACACAGACCATGTTCATAAAATTCTTACAAATTTTAGAGACATGGAAAGAATGAAAAAAAATAAAATTGGATAAAATATTGAATCATGTTTGTACTTTTTTTTTTTGGCAGGACCAGCGTTTGAACTCATGACCTTGCACTTGCTGGGAAGGCACTTGTGCCACGGAGGTATCTCCCCAGCCCCTGGAATCAAGTTTGAATGGAACATGATATTAAGCATGTTCCACTTGGGGAGTGAATGCAATATGATAGGCTGAGCAGGTAGGCGGCCAAGCATCCTATAGCATCTCATGCCCATTATTAGTGAATCTGACCATGTTAAAAATGACTATGACAATGAAAGAGATTAGTTATTAGTGAAAATGCAAGAAGAAACAGATCAGTAAAGATGTTTGGCACTAAAATTTTCAAAACTGCATCCTAGAGCGGAGGTAATAAAGATGGTTGTTTCTAAGAAATAGATCTGGAGTAGCTCCATTCGGTTCACAGCAGGAGCATGTAAAGGAGCAATTAATGCAGCCACTGGTGTGGAATTGTTTTCCAAATGCCATCCTGTTGTGTGACTTTTCTTCTTTTTGAATAGAATGAAAGTTCTGAAGTCATGGTGAAGCCAGAACAATTATTTCCTGAAAATATTCGATTATCATTGTTAGGATCCGAAAAGGTGCATACATTCAGTAATACTCAGAGTGAAATCTTGTGGTTGCTATTTACCAAAGATGACAAGCATAGATGTTTGAAACTTCTTGAGAGTTTGTTATGGGAAATAAATGCAGAGACATCTAAGTCAGTGGTTCACAAAGCCAGGGAGGCTGATGGGTGGGGCTCAGAACATGAGTTCAAATCCCCCTAGATGGGCAGGAAACACTCAGAGACATTGGGCAAAGTTTTCTAACCTTTGTATTTCCTAGGGATTCACTTTATTTACTTAAAAACCATGGGAACATCATAGCACCGTGTTATAGTCTTCAATGGCTAGGTCAGAATCCTGGCCTTAGCCCATGCTAATGGGGTAACTCTGAGCCCAATAAATGACCCTGCTGTGCCTCACTATAAAATGTGGCTATGACAGAACCTAGCACACAGGGCCACGGTGCCCATTAGACGAGAGAGTGGCCCATGACCATGTGTGTTCCTTACTGTTCCTATTATTATCCATGAAAGGGCGGTGCTTTTTAGAACTAAAATTCAGTATAACATGGTGTATCACTCTTTGCTCTACCTTTCTCGCCCTCAAGATTTGAAATAAAGCTACAGAGATCATGGGATGCATTTTCCAGCTGGGAGATGAGCACCGTGAGTCATTCAGCATGTACTGCTTCCCTTGAAATGAGAAGTGATAGCTGGAGTGACATTCACAGAAGACAGGGGCTCCCTCAGTCATTGTGTGTCACTGGGGTGGTGGTGGGGACTCTGCAGGAAAAGCAGAGGTAGGGGAGTGGTAAGAATGACCTAGAAAATTATTTAAAAGGAAACAGAAACTTAAATCTCGCTCAGCTGGCGTACTAACAATTTTCAGGTGTTAAGGGAAGATGTTGTCTCCAGTCATCTTTCCTCTTCAAGCCAGTAAGAGACACAATTACATACGTCTTCCTCCTATAAACCAGCAGGGTGAGCAAGCCCATTAGGAACCCAAGGGAGCAGGACAGAAAGAGGCATTGCTGAGGAAAGAGTTGTCCAGAGCTACTTGGCATCTTTCTTAGAACTAGATTAGATGTTGAGATAAAAGGAAGGAGGGAGAGATGGGAGGAAGGAAGAAAACAAGGAAGGAGAGAGGGAGGGAGGGAAGGGGAAAGAAGGAGGAAAAGAGGGAGAGAGGAAGGGAGAGAGAGAGAGAAGGAAGGAACGAAGGGAGGGAGGGGGAGGAGGGAAGGGAGAAAGGGAGGGAGGGAGGAAGGAAGGAGAAGAGAAGGGGATGGAGGAGGGAGAGAAGGAGGAAAGGGGGAAGGAAGGGAGGAAGGAAGAAAGGGAGGGAGAGAAGAAGGGAGGGAAAGAAAGAAGGGAAGGGGAAGGGGAGGGCAGAGAAGGGAAGGGAGAAAGGTGAGAAGGGGGAAAGAAAAGAGAGGGAGGGAGTAAGGGAGGAAAGGAAGGATGGGAGGAAGAAAAAAGACAGGCAGCAGGCAAGCCTTGAAGGCATTATGGACACTAGATATTTTACATGCTGAGGCAAGAGGATCAAAAGTATCAGTTACCTGGGCAGTTTAGTGGCTAGGCAGGCAGCAGCCAGCCTCTCCCCCATCCTCACACTGTAGCACCCCAGGGCGGGTGCAGCATCCACACCCTCACTAGTCAATCACAAACTCCACAAGCCACCCCACGACTGCATGAGGCTTTGAGAGGACCTCTAGACACAAGCCATCACAGCCACCAAAGTTTCTTATGCAGATGATGCCATTCTATAATACTAACCAAGGGGGGAAAATGCAGCGAAGCTGACCTCCTACTTCTCTTTACCTCCTTCTCACAAAATGCATTTTGTTGTATCTGATACAAACCCTGGGGGGAAAACAGTCCAAAGCCCTGATCATAGTACATTGTCTTTTCCCACAGTTAATTTGGAGGAAATGTGGGATGATGGAGAACAAATCAGTGCTGCTTACCAATCCCAGTGACTTTCAGTAACAACAGGGATGGGTGGGAAGAACAGTGTTTCATGAGTTACTTTTTAAAATTTTATCGAGTCTATTGGGCAAATAGTTAACATTCCTTTCTATTGCTTTGTAGGCTAGACAACACAATAGGAAGCAAAGCAAAACTGATTCTCC
Source organism: Capromys pilorides (assembly GCA_004027915.1). Classification (NCBI taxonomy): domain Eukaryota; kingdom Metazoa; phylum Chordata; class Mammalia; order Rodentia; family Capromyidae; genus Capromys; species Capromys pilorides. The sequence goes on along the minus strand of PVKN010003910.1, from coordinate 11,943 downwards.
AACGCAAAACTGCAACATAACAAGATATCATAGCTACAGGACTTGAACATGAGAAATTTATTTCTTATAGTTCGGGAGCCTAGCGAGTCCAAAGTCAAAGTTCCAGCAAGAATTCCTTTCAGTTGAAGTTCCCTTCTTGGCTTACAGCTTGCACAGAGGTGGGGAGAAATAGTGAGAGGGAGGGAGGGCAGGAGAGGGCCAGAGAGAAGAGGAGAGAGGGGGAGGGGACAGAGGGAGGGTGGCAGACAGAATCTACTTCTCTAAAGCTACCAATTCGATTGATTGAGACTGCATCATTATGACCTCATTTGACCTTAATTACTTTCTAAAAGACTTATCTCCAAATATAGGCATGTTAGGAGGTAGGAGTTGCAGCATACAACTTTGGGAGAGGACATAATTCAGTCCACAGCTACTGGGCCAGGAAGGTTCTAGCATTTTCTGTTTGAGAGGGCATAGGAACAAATATTTTATGCTCAGAAAATAAGCCCTCAGTCTCCATGTGTGAGAAAGAGTAGTTTGAGGGCCTTTGAGATAACTCAGCAGTGTAAAGCGTCTGCTTAGGAAAGCTTAGGCAACCTCAGGGACTGCGTTTTGATCCCCAGCACCACATGTTGTACCAGTCCCACCCCCAGGGCAGGCTGAGCCGGCCATAATAAAAAAAGAAAGAATAGTTTGCAAGTTTCACAGCTTGACATATGCTTTTGTTTAAAGAGGACTTTGCTGCCCCTTGTCTGAGACTCACTTGGGTTAATGGCACAAATGATGAACAAAGTAGAGAGTTAGAGCCTCTAAAACAATGCTACAAACTTTTTTCTTTCTCTGAAGAAAAATAGCAGTTAAAAAAGAACCAGGGTGTCTCTCATCTTGCCGACTTTGAAAGTGGGCAGCTTCCCCACTATATTCCTCTCACTAATGTTCCGGGAAGCCCAGTGGCTTTGCATGTATTGACTTGATGGAAATTTTCCTATTGAGGGGCATTACGTGAAGAGTACAAAGACAAGCGCAAACCCCTCAAGGACTCTGCAGTCTTGCAGTAAATCAGAATCTAAGAGTGCTAGAGCAGGATGCAATCTGGTTGGGTAAGAACTCAGATCCAGACATATCAGCAGATGTGGCCAAGGAGCTAGGGTGGTGGGAATGAAACCAGCCAACACGCAGGCCCAAGACCCTGATCTGGTCTTAATTCCTACACTGAATGTGGCTCAGGGTGATGCATCCAGGCAACTCATTGAGGGCCCTCTAGCTCAGGTGTCCTGAATGAATGGGACAGAGTTTACAACAGTTTAGTGACTTAAATGAAGGTTGTAACCTCAGCACCAAAGGAGAATGATACAAGAGGAAGGCTAGTCTGAGGCCTCCTGGGGAAAAGTGCTAATGCCCTGTCTCAAAATGAAAATACAGAAGGAGCTGGGGAAATAGTTCAGTATAAACTAAACTGGCTGGTTTTAAGAATTTCTCCTTTCCTCATTGTCACTGAAAGTAATGTCACTCAAAGACGAAAGTAGAGGGAAACCATCCTGAGGTTTTCTTTAATGGAAAAAGAACTATAAACAAAAACATGCCATAAGTGAAGGCATGTAAGTTACACTGAAGTGAGACTATCTAGCTATGTCTTCTGGAGGACCCCATAGAGAAGGGAGGTGCTGTTCTGAGTCTACACCAGAGCCCTGCCTAATTCGAGGAGGGCTAAAGGAGAGTGGGCGTCTGAACGGTGAGGACCCCAGGAGCTGGATTCAGTAGCGTCTGGCTCTGAGTGTTGACTACCACTGAGGATCGGACTAAGCTCCCTAACATCTTAGAACTCAGTTTCTTCACCTGTTAAATGGGGCTTACAATGGAATGAATTAGAAGACTGGTGAGAATTCAATGAAATGCTGCACATTAAGTGCACGCCAGAGCGCTTGGGCAAACGGCTCAGAAATCATTACTCGGCAAGTGATGCTGTGGCTTGGCGCTGGCTTCCGGGCTGTTCTCTGGCTCTCCAGCCTGCTCTCTCCCTGTTCCCTGTTGTTCTTTGTTCCTTCTGGGTCCACTTCCCAGCCCACAAGCTGTGCCTTGTGCCTTGCTAGGCTGGGCAGCAGTGCGAAGGGTGGAGGGCCCAGAGCAGGGGCTCCGATCCCCTCTACCACTCAATTCACCCCAGGTGGCAGGGGACAACTGCAGGGCTGCGCTTAGCAATGACAAAATCCTGTCCTCTTTGTCACCAGTTAGGCTGACACTGATGCTGAGTCATGCTGCTGCTCTCACCAGGAGCTTTCTGAGCTCCCAAGGATCTTGGAAATGGACTTCAGAGGACAACTGTCCACTCCAGCCTCCAACTCCAGAACAGACACTGGCGAAGTCCATTGTTCACCAAGGACGTGTCTGCAATTCATCACCATAAGGACGTATCTTCTTATACCTGAGCTACACTTCAGATTTAATTTTTAAATTAATTTATTAATTGGTAGACCAAAATAACCTAGCATCTAACATCCATCATTTCCATATCACACACAGCTATACTCAACGTCCCTAGCATGGCGGCGCCTGTGCTCTGGAACTTCGTGCTATGTGTGATTCTGGTCACAGAAGGAATTGGACAAGAACCAAGTGAAATTTCCCCATCAAGTCAACGCCAAACCAATCATGGAATTGGATTTGGTTCTCATCCAGCTGTTTGCAACCTTAATTATGGAAAGAATCAAGTCCAAGAACTGAGGTACCTTTATGTACACATCCACAGGCTGCGATGGACTGATTAGAGCTTGAGTTCCAGAACACACATCTTGCCAGTCCCAAACACCTACTGGAGACGCTGTGTCTCTCCAAAACTCATGGTAGGGATCTACCTGAGAAACATGCCCTCTAGTAGCACAGTTCACATCTCACAGAAAAAATTGCTAACCATTGTTATTCTTTAGACACATAAGTAATATAGTGAGAGTCAGGGAGGCTTCATAAACTATTTTTCTGCGTCTAGGTGATGCTAGTAAGATTACGGTTTTTAACCTACTTATTCTATAACATTCATTTTCATTTTTCATTTATTTATCTTCTTTATCCAGAAAAGTACACCTGAGTTCCATTAGTGCAGGTAAAAATATATGGAATATTGTAGGATCTATTTTGATTGTCTGTGCACTGGTTTATTATTATTTGCAAATAAAAATAATGTCATGGTAAGTATAACATTTTAAGAACTTTATATTGGCTCATTTTGTCTTTAGCTTCAATTCATTCTTTCAGCATTATACCATGCTTCATTAATTTTATAGATGATTTTTTTTTTACATTTTAACATCTCTAAATCTTACAACTACTGATACGTTACAGTTCTGTCTACTATCTTTTGCCATATAAATAAATAAATAAATAAATAAAGCATCTTATTTTTTGTGAAACAGGGTTTGAAAGGCAATTGCAGGCAGATGTTCTTCGATGCCTAGAAACATGGTGACCAAGAGTGAGGAGTCTGTCATTTCAGAGAATCCAGTGAAGGCCACAGAAAAAGGAAGATTACAGCTAATGGACAAACCGCCGTGGCGACGGGAAGACCGATCTCGGACTCCTGAAGTTTCCAGCTGTGCTGCTGTCACCTGTGGTTAGAGCAGAAGCACAGAAGGATGCAGCTGGCTTTGCGAGCTGCACATGTTAAGGGGAATCTAGAAGCCGCAGCAAGCACAGGCCGCTTGTGGATTTGGCTGCGGCTCCCCCTATGGGGCTGAGAGTGATCTCAGCAGAATGCTAGGCATTACTGTGGAGAGCACAGCAGAGGTCAGACCAGGGTGGGTCTCGCTGACCATCGCAAAATGTGAGGCCCTGTCCTGTGGATCTGCTGAAGCACAGGTATCACTGTCACTTGAAAGAGGAGAAAACAATGACTGGCTTCAGGCTGGGCAGCACACAGTAAGACCGGTTTCATTCTCCTGTGTCCTCACTCTAGACCAAAAATTCTTAATACCATTCTGAGATTACCAAGAGCATAATTCTCTCTGCATTATACTGTTGGCAGATGCATCACCAGGTTTCCTCTATATTAGCTGATGTTGAATTGAGGTGATAGGATTATGTGGGGAAGAAAGAAGATGGGTGCATTGGTTCTAGGAAAAATTCTCCAAGATCAATATGGCCTAAGGTCAGGACACTAGGGTACCGTTGCATCACTTGGAGATGTCACGTCACTGCCGAGCTCATGCCCAGTTGTGCCTGTAACAGGATGGCGGTAGCTGCTGGCCTGTCCTGAATGCGCCATGCAAGCACTTTCCACTGCCTGCACTTTAAAAGACAAATAAATATACATAAAAATTCAAACAAAAAAACCCCAAATAAATAAAATATATATTACTGATGAGGGAGTAAAGGTTTACAAGTTTAAGTACTTTTATTACTCTTGCATATTATGGCACCAGACATTCCATTTTCAGTTTGTATTACAGCTTCCTCAGCTGGCATTTTAGAGTAATAAAGTCTGTAGACTAAATTAAGCAATTAAGTGAAAATGTGACAACAAGCATAAACATAAAACATTAACTTCTGAATTAATTACACAGGGTCAAAAAAGAAAAGATGAACTATTTGAATGGAGGCTGGCTACTGCAGTCAGACATTGTTTCACTTTATCACTTTTAAAATAATTTTGTTCACTGAAGTTTTTGGTATGAACAAACTGTCTTTGTGGTGGAAGGATAACAAAGAAACTTCTGCTCTCCATTTAGAAAAATGGCAATGTGAGTCAGCTAACATTTTTGAGTCATTCTAAAAAGAAAGGACATCTGTAATTACCAAAAATTTAGGTCCTTTTTGATGAAAGACATCTTTGGATTCCATAGGGATAATGGAAGGACAAATGGCAACAGCTAGGCAAAAGCATATGTCAATTAGAAGACATTTGAGGGGAATAATAGCTACCAACACAATGCCCTGCAACATCTATCCAACTGGAAAGGACGAAAGATATAAAAATCCTTAACAAGACAGACAGTTATCTATTCAAAATAGTTTAAGTGTAATCTTTTCTGGATGAAGGTGGTTGAATTACTCAACCAGAAACTTTGTTTCTATAAACCTCAAGATTTTAGAGTTCTAGGAAGAAAGAGAGAAACAAGATAGATAGGAATAGCTAATTCTTTTTAGGTAAGACCAGGCTATGGGATCCAGGAGAATTCTGAACAAATAGAAGAGAATATTATAGATTCAACTAGACAGTTTTAAAATAGCTTGGCCTGACTTGAGTTCAAATCTCAACACTGATAGTCCTATGAAATTGGTCTAGCTACTCTTCTCTGCAGTATTTAAAAAAAAAGTGACATAGTTAACAGGGTTCCTGTGAAGATTAAATTAAATTTTATATATTAAGCAACTGATGCCTAATGTGCATGAACAGAAGCTACTGTTAAGCTTGTTGCTACCACACAGTGCATTGGAGTTTCACTGGTATTAGTGGAGCCAAAAACCATAGACTATGCCCCCTGGAAGAAGGCAGGCTGTATACGTAGGATGCATGGAGGCTGGCATATGACCACCTAGCTTCTCAATGAGCCCTCCTCCCAGGCAACCTACTTAACAGACCATTCATGAATGCTAACACGGGACCGAAGGGCTCCGATGACTGCAAGAGTCTAAGTTGATGGAGAGTACTTAAATTCCAAACATTTTCAATGATACAGATTTATGTCTCAATTGCTAACACATGCTCTGAACTCATCAATAATCTTTCCACATGAGTCATTTCCTAAATAGAATGCAATAATAATTTTATTTTCTACATCTTCCCCCATTTGGTGATAAACCATCACAGTATATCTTCAGCAGCACCTTATGCACCCTACCATGTTTGCAACTATCTAATCTCTGATGCTATAGGAGTAGTTTATATGGCTCAGTTCAACTTGTAGTACTGTTAACTGATTCCACAAAGGATATTACTGAAGTCTTAGACAAAAATATTATTCACAATTATAGGTTAAATAAGCCATGTAATAAAACTGGTACACAGAATAAATCATTTCCACTCACTAAGCACTGCTGGGGTGCCTACAGTTTTCAAAGTAACACACCTTTGTCTTATTCCTAAAACTCTGTTAATACAAATTGCACAAAAACATCAGCTATTTTTATGTTTGTGATCAGCCCCTTTTCATTCCACGAAAAAATGCTATTTTTACATTAGTTTTCAGTTACTGTTCAAAATGAACTCCTCTTAGTAATCTTGGCTACCACACGACATTGTAGTTGATTTTCTCCTTCAGTCTTTGTCACTCTGAGTGAAACTTCAGTTCTCTGACGCTGATGTCCTCATGTGAATGCACTTCGCTCTCCAAGTAAAATCAGATTTAACTCCTCAACCGCAACCTCACAGTTTGCTGCTTATTGCTTGTTCTAAGCATCAGCTTTCACGTCAACGAAGGGAGGCAGGGACTAGAGGCTCCTCACCAGCGTCCTCCCACACTCACCAGCAGAGGCCTGCGTCCCCCTCGCAGGTTAATGCCCTTTCTGGTTCTCCACACTGAATTTCAAGCAGCTGTTTCCCACATTGGAGCACCAGTCTGAATTAAGTAGCACTGGTACAGCCAACTTTTCTTTGCATACTAATTTGGCATAAAGCATTATTTCAGTCCCTGACAGCCCTCTCTTCCTTACAACCTATAATTTGTACAGGACTAAGCACTTTTTCAAAACATTTGCTCTCATACAAGACATATTTGAAAGTCTCCTCTTAAAAATTACTTGAGATACAAACAACTACACACAGCCATTTTTTTTTTCCAGTATCTATGAGCAGCTGGAACCTGATAGGGTCACAGTCATTGCACTGTGACACATGCAGGAGGAAGGGGCCGGTTCTCCTCCCTCCCACGCCTCCCCCTCTTTCACCAAAAGTGCCATTGAATGCCAAGTCGGCTGCCACTGCACAACTAGAGGATCTGGACATTCCAACAGACTGGAGCCTTCAACTCAGGACAACAGTGAGCTTGTCTCTCTCCATGCTAGAGGCGGTCATCTCTAAGCTCATCACAAGATTTCTGTGGATGCCCCCAACATTGCCACTCTGAAGGAATGAACGAATAGCACGTTAAAGTGAAGGCATCGGTGCAGCTGGCAAGAAGTGCTTGCCACACAAACCAGGACCACCAACTCCAGATCAGTCTCCTAAGGCCATATAGGTGGCCTGGAGACTGGGCCAAAGATCACACCCTCTGAGTAGTAGTTATTTAAAAAATCATAGTTTCATGATATTTTGTTACATTTGGAAGTTTCCACGGCACCTACCAAATTAGATACTGATTTTCTGAACAGGAAAATGTGGCTAGTGTTTTAGAAAGCAGTAGAAAACCGGAAGATCTAAATGATCACCTTCTGTTATAGCCAAGCTCTTCATATACCTCAACACTTACAGGCCATTTGAATACTTTAGAAAAATAGTATCTAGTGAGGTAAATCAACACAGGGATTCTCTGGGAAAATCTAGTCATGCTGAATAAAAGACGTGGAAACCATCCCCTAAGTAGCAAAGGCCACCCAACTATAATTATTGCTTACTACAAACACTTTTTACATGCTTATTTTGATTTGGAAAAAACATCAAGGGCTCCTCTGAGGTTGGTCAGAGGAGGTGTATTGGAAGTCTCCAGGACACAGGCGAGGGCAGTGCACCAGGGAAAGCCTCGGGCGCTCACCGTGCCCCCCTGGAGTCCACCGGCTCCGTGGTAACAGTAATGCAGAACAGCAACAAGTTCACCCCGGAGCTCCCCTAACAAGCCACAATGACAGCTGCCCAAACGCTTTTGTCCCGTGTCACCCACAGGAATATGAAGGCTCCGTTGCAAGTCTATCAACTGACGATTCCGCCACATATTTAGGGGCGCCCATAGTCCTGGGGGACCCTCAGTGCTGCCCGCCCCAGTGAGCTGGCTTTCAGGGAGAGCCTCTGCCTGAGTGCCCTGGACCACAGTGTCAGGGCGAGGAAGGTTTCCATTCCAAGCTAATAAAGACTGCGTCTGTTGGACTCAAACAGCCCAGCGCGGGCAGCTGGCAAATGGGCAAGGCAGTCTGCAACCCCACTCCGTGCCGTACCTTCTCGGATTTCGCCTTCCTGGCATTGTGCACAAACCTGCGACCCAGCTTCTTGGCATACCAGATAGAGGCGAACATAGCGATGCCCGGGGAAGGGCTTCGCCCCGGAGCTGCTGCACAACCAACTTCCTTCCCCGCGCGGCTGCCGCGGGCGGGCGGGCGGGCGGCTTCAGGCTGGCGCTGTCACTCGCAGGCTGTGGCTTTCCCGGCGCTTCTCATGCCGGTTAGCGAGGCAGCGGTGGGAGGAGGGAGGGCTGGGAAGGCAGTCCTGCTTGGCCAGTCTGCAGGTAGATTTACATCCTGCCAGCAGGAGGTCCGGCTGAGGCGGCGCTGCCGTGGCAGCCAGCTCACACACACCCAGTTGGCCGGGCGTCCTTCTGCAGCTCCTGGGCACCTTCACCTCCGAACTCCATGTGTATCTGGAGGGAGGGCAGCTGCCGCCAGGCTGTCCGAGCCGCTCCCCTCTGGCTCCGGCTGGCGCACCCCTCGCTTGGCGTCCCCGCTTTGCCTGTACGTGCTGCTAGCGGTGGCCTTGCAGAGACAGATCCACACACAGCCTCCCAGGTACATTAGCCAATACAGGAGCTGCCGGGCGCGGCGAAGGCAGCGCCCCGAGACTGAACCTACAGGCACAAACAGGTGTCCCTGAAGCCCAGACCCCGCGTAACCCTCCCAGGTGATTATCGGGCTCCTGCGAAGGGACACACCTGGCCCTGGCCCCCGGTCCCCACGTTTGGTCCAAGGAAAGTCACATTTCTGCCTGCAGGTCACAGCTTGCAAGAAAAGCACTTTATTTCTGAAGAGACTGATTTGGGACAAAGGGAAAGTAAGCAGTCGGAGAATCTCTCCCAAGGCCCCAGTGAAGGATCTTCGATCTCTCAAAGTCACTGGCTTGGCCTCTGAAAGAACTGAAGCGGCTTTTGTGGCACAGAGTTTGGCACAGGGCTCAAAGCTACCTTTAAACTAAAATAGAGCCTCTCTCTCTCTCTCTCTCTCTCTCTCTCTCTCTCTCTCCTCCATCTGCGTCTGTCTCTCTGTCTCTACTGTCTCTTCTCTCCGTCTCTCTGTCTCTGTCTCTGTCTCTCTCCCTCCCCCACCCAGGTTTTTCTGCACGACACCCAGTGTGAAATGGGCAATGGCAGTATCACCCTGGGAAGGCAGATTTATGGAAGCTCTTAAATCAGGTTTCTTTGAAGAGTTCACACATTTGATCCTAACACTAGTGTTTCCAACTCGGATGATGTTATGAGAGCTTAGACTGGCAATGAAGCACTTTTAAGGTAAAGTCAATGTGAAGAGACAAGGTTTTCCTCCATTGTGAGATAATGTTTAAGCACTTTGACAATTGTACTAAAGGACAAAAATAAACTATTCCTGTTAGGAAAAAAAACCAAAACTGTCTCACAGGGATGCACAGTCTAGACTCAGTCCAGTAAATGCTTTCTGGCTGATGCGACAGGAGCGCCCTGTGAACACTTATGGGGCCCAAGGATGTCAGCAGAGTTGCGCGCACTTGGAAAGCGCTGACTTCCCGCGACAAAGTTGTGTGAGATCCGTCCCTCGAGAGGCTTGCATCTGGAGTCAACCAAAAAATTATACAGGGACTAGGAAGTATATTCCATGAATCACAGGCAAATAAAGCTAGAACAGGCAGGGTGCGGTAGGCTGCTGGTGGTCAGACCCAGGTAAGGTCGTCCTGCTCACGCAGGGAACCCCGTGCCTGAAACACTGTCCAGCAGGAAGCAACTGGCAAGTGTCATCAAATAACACAATGGTTTGGTTTCTGACCCAGACTCTGCTTCTAACTTGTGCTCTTATTCTGTGTGACCCCTGATTTGCCTCATCTATGAATTAAGAGGATTGGAGACAACATTCTTGAGGTTTCTTCTTAGCACTCTATGATTCTGAGTGTGGGTTTCACGTGTGTATTGAACAAAAATCTCTCTTGCTCACCAGGAACACATTCTGGGGTGAAAGATTTCAGGGTTCTGAGAAGCCAACAGCAGCACCCTCAGGTGAGCCAACTCCTTCTTCCTTTTTCAGGGTGCCTGACTGCTTTCCAGGGCTTGATTTTGCCCCTAGCTATTTCTCTGTATTCTTTGTTTTCACTACCCTTAAGTACTGCTTTTCTTTCACTTCCTTTTGACAACCTCTGTGCTAAGTTTTCCCCGTTACACTCTGTACTCTTGAGGAACCGTGCACAGGAACACAACAAATAAGCACTCAGGAACTCCTGCCTAGGTTCCAAAGAGCTACTCAGCAGGACCCCAGCTCACCCAGTAGGACTGTGATGCCAAAGGTGCGCATTATTTCCACAAGTTGTCCAAGCCATGCCGCAGTTAAAAGAATATCCAAGGAACGGAATAAAGTACATTACATATGTGGATGGGAGGGGGTGTTAATTAATGGGTAGGAAGTTCTGCTTCTAACATCTTAAGATGGAATCAGAGAATGAAAAGGGGTGTCAGGAAGTATTAAAACCAGCGATGCCATAGAAGGAAGAAAATTATGCTAATTTGCTTGATAGGATCATGAGATAATGTTGAATTCCTTAAAAAATCAAGATCTTCTAAATCATAAACATTGAAGCTTGAAGACACCTTCGATGTGGATATATTTTGTTTATCATTTTTGTTTTCATGCCAAAGCTCTAATGGCCTACTTCATACACCTGACCAAAAGTTTTTATAGACTTGTTTAGGATGGAATTCTTTGGAAAATAAACCAAGCTTACCAGCTAAGACACGATGTAGATATAACAATGACCTTTGTTCCTTAAAAAGGCAGCGGGACTTATGAAAGGCAGGAGAAGAGAGCACTTTTATTGTGTTATACAAATAGCAAATTCAAAACACATTTTTTTCACATATGTCTATGACAAAGTAGAAAAATCACAAAATTACAGAATGTAGAAGGGTCCATAGGAGAACATCTATAAACTTTCAGTTGTAAAAGTTGTTTGAATGATAGATCTAACGCCTATGCATGAAGCCACTGCCACATTTATATAACCATCTTCCTGGGCTGCCTGTGAGCAGGTGCACCTGCCACAAAGAGGGGGGCAGCTGCTACAGTTATTGCTTCCTAATAGCCTTGAACCGTGGCTGTGCTGATTGAGATAAATAACTTCTCAGCTCTGCTATGCAATGAAAACAAATTTTTCAGACACTTTCCATCTGTACGTGATCAGTACCTGGACAGACCCTTCCCTTTACGATTTTACTTTTAGTACCTCTCATAGACTGGAGCCTATCCATGCAGCTGAGTTTGAGATGCAACATTAATCCTTTTAAGCATCTTTGAGTTTATGACTCAACAATTCAGAGTCTCCTCTGAATTCTCAAGGCAAATGCAATGTTTAAATCAAAGCATTAAGTATTACACAACTACAATTTCTGCCTAGTGCATGAATTTTCGTTTTAAAAAATTGTCTAAAGATATTATAGGTGATTGTTTTAAAACAGAAAAAATTCAACCTTCAAAACTAACATCTGGTAGCTTGAAAAGGTAGTTCGCAGTTGAATACAGACTAAGGAAAATGTAAATGAAGATACAAATAGGTTAGTATACGAAATCACACTCGTAAGAATTTCTATTTGTTTCCTATGCAAATTTGATGGGCAGATTTGATAGCCTGTAGCTAACATCTGACATTATGCAGTTGGTAAACAGTAAGTATATCACAGGTACTACAGAGAATTTATGAGTAAAAAGTAAACATTATTTAATTTTAATTCACAGAAATGGCAAAGTGTTGATCTTAGTGACATCAACGTAGAGTAGTAGAAAAGGGAAGAAAAAACTGTATTGTGCGATTGGTGTCCTTAAGGTACAACATGTGACTGCTTGTCTCTCCAAAAAGGCAAAGGCAAATGATTCTATGCC
>PVKN010003909.1:0-35356 GCA_004027915.1 Capromys pilorides | reverse complement strand
TTAATATACTCATGCTTCAAATTTGATGATGACAAATTCTTTTTCCCATCATGATGAAAAAAAAATGTTTCTCACCTCTATTTTATGTCTTATTGGCTATAAATTGTTTTGTTTACCAGTTTTATCTTATCCTTGTCTACTGTTTTGCTCAAAATATTATTCTGTTGTTTCTGGATTGTAATTCTTTTTTTTTAATGTATCAGTTATTTAATTAGGTTCTTAGTAAAAAATTTAGAATGCTAATTTATGAGGATAAATTCCATTTGTTAGAGCAAAAACGAATCACAGGTAGCCCTGGAGCTGAGGAACAGCTTTGACTTTTGCTAAAATCTGTGAGTCCACCGCTTTCTGATTCACCTTGCCCTGCTCGGAAATCTGGTATCTCTCTTTCTCAGTGTTGAAGATCTCACCCTCCTGGTGTCTGGGTTTCCCAGCTTCTTCTTGAATTAAGCATCAGTGAGGTGTTTGGGGGTTTTCACTTTGCTTATATCAGTTTTTGTAGAGGTGACAATGACAAATTTCTGGTGTGTTCTTTGTAGAGGAACATGATTAAGGCTAAGAGGCCCAGTCAGTAGTAGCAAGCCACCAGGCAACTGCTTCAGGAAGACCACTCTCTTGCCTCTGTAACACCTGGTGATCAAGATGGTGCTGTGGTGATGCTAACTGGAAATTTGCTCACATGCTGACTGAAGGGTTTTTGCCATGGCTCAAGAGCTTTCAGGGCACATCTTTAGCAGGGCAGTATCTAGGCATTTTTTGAAGCTTAACCACCTGGTTACTTCCATTCTTCTCCCTACCAACTGATTTTGTGATGGTAGCAAGAACTTTCTCCTTCTTTTTCTTCTCAATCTTTCATTTAGCAGCTATGTACTTTCTCTTGTACAAAGTCTTTGTGGAATACATAGCAGATTGGAAGTGTCTACCAATTCCTCTAACCAGAACAAGACTTCAGCTGCAGTGGGCTGCCTCTCGTGGACTTTTTTGCCTTCACTTTCCCCTTTTTACCAGTACCACTGGCAGCAGCCTTTTTGGCTTTGGGTTTCTTCTCTTTAGTGTCTGACTTCTCAGTTTTTTCTCCCACCATCTTGCAAGATGAGAAAGAGTTGGACTGCAATTCTAATGAAAATGTGCTTTTGTTTTTATTTTTGATCCTATATAATATATATTTTATTGTTTTTAAGATTTTTCTTTGGTGATTTAAAACCATTTAGTTATGATGTGTCATATTGTTTTTATGTTTATTAAAGTTTTGAATTTATTTATCTATATTAGTTTTTTGATAATTTTCTGTTATTATTTCTGAAATGTTTCTATGTTTCCTTTTGGAGCTCTACTCGTTTATAATAGGATACTTAATAATGATCCAAGGATTTCTGATTCCAGTTTACACATTTTCCTTGGTTAAAATTTTTATGTTTAATTTTTCTATTGCTGTGTGATCAGATTTGTTGCTCTTTTCTTCTTTAGTGTTTAGTCTACTCTTGAGTTGGTCTAGTAAACTTTTGCATTGAATATTATCTGCTCAGGTTTGAGGACTCTATTTCATGTTGTTTACATACTAAAGAATATTCAGAAAGGTGCTTTAAGATCTTTGTCAGATGGTGTCATCATTACTGTAACTATTAATCAGATCTCTCTGATTAGCATTGCACATTTAATGATTTCTTCCTGAATGCTGAACATAATCATTGCATTTTTTGGTAACATATAGATTTTATTCTTATTTTAAAAAGTAGTGGGATCTCCCTCCTCTCTCTCTCTCTCTCTCTCTCTCTCTCTCTCTCTCTCTCTCTCTCTCTCTCTGTCTCTCCCCTTCCCCCATCTATCTGTCTGTCTCTCCATTACTTTCTGTATAAAGTTGTGCTAACATTTTTATGACCAACTTAAAGCTTTACACCAGTCATAGTCTCTGGAATAACTTTTATGAGATCTCTGCTCCACTCTGTTTGTATTCAAGACATTTCAACATTGGACCCCCAAACTTCCATTTGATATTATCACCCTAGTGCCCTCTTAATACACACTACTTCACCAGTCAGGTCCCTTGTGCTTTTTCTCTTTGTTCCTTTTGTCTAAAATTGCTTACTTTTTCTACATATTTAAACTAAGTCTTTATTTCCTTCTTCACATAACTTATTATATGTCGACCTCTGTGAAGCTTTCATTCATCACATGAAAAGGAAAAGTAATTTCTTTCTTTTCTAAAATTTTAAATTTTTTGGTTGGTCTCTAATTTAATGTACTTTATGTTGTTGCTATCTGCAGTCAGCTCATCTCACCTTGGCCTACACATCTGTAAGGGGAGAGAATGATCATGGCTAGATTTCTCAGATGACCTGCGCATTCTGTGTGCTATTATGAAACAAAATAGTGTAAATGCAAAGTTATTTCTGTGGTTATATTATTATCCATCCTGATGGTGGCGTTGAGATCTTTATAATGCTGAAACTGCCTTGGGAGCAACATCTACTTGTCTTCAGTATCTTGTAATTCTCCATATTTTGACCTTACTCTTCAGATATTATAGTTCGTTTATTTCTCTATGCTAAGTCTTTCAGGCAACACCAATTCACGTTTTCTGCATTCATGAAGAAATTGTAAACAGTAGAGTTCCCTATATAATGTCCTCAAATGCATATGTTGTAGAAATTTTGTTGTGGAAAATAAACTGTAGTTTGATTTTAGTTACTTGAATAGTTATCTTAATATGCTTAAGTTTTTTCTAATAGATAGTGTGAGTTAATGGCTGAATGACCTAAAGCCATTAATCAATATTCAGTTATTATGTGCCTATTGGACTTCCAATAACATGTTAAATACTTTAGGCCAAATAATATTCATAATAAATCTCAGCAATGGTAATAATACTCTTTTAGGGGATTATGCTCTGTCTGGATATTGTGCTGAAGACTCTATATGTGAACTATTTTAATTCTCTGGGAAATAGTTGGTTACAATTTTATTCCCATTTCTTACTAATGAAATAAAGGCTTAGAGATGTTAAATAACCTGTCCAAGATAAGACTCTCAATTCTGGCTGGAAATTAGAATCACTTGGGTAGGGGGCTTTTTAATAACTTCTTATGTCCCTTTGTGCCTTATACTATTTAAATCAGAATCTCTGGGAAATGCAGCCCAGTCACTAGTATTTAAAATACATTTTCAGGTGATCTGGACAGGTATTGCTCCAGAGTGTCTCTTTTATCCTTAGTAAGACTTTATAAAAGTTTCTGGTGAGTATAAGCTTATAAATCAATTAGGTAGACATAGAGAGATGAAACAATAAGGAACTAGTGTGAAAGAGCTGGGTTACCAAAGTAAACACTGAGTTACACTGTTGGCCATGAGAACATCAGAACTTGAGAGAACGTGTTTCAATTATAATACCTAAGTGTGAAAGTGTTCGAATATAAGGACAGCCAAATGTTTTCTCCCTAACAGAAGACACTTTTAAATTGTGGGCAAGATCAGGCCTAGAGTAAGAAAGGGCGTCAACATCAAGCTCTACTGAGGAGCACAGGGCATCTTAAAGGCTCTTAGCATGGAATATTTTAAATATGATTCTTTGTCAAAGCCAAAGCATTGGACTGTGTGACTCTTCATAGCCTCTCTCAGCCCTGGGGATTTTGTGACATGTGTTGGAGCGCAGACAGCTCACCACTGGGAGGAGAAGGAAATGGCCGTTGTGTCTTACTAAACCTGACTGCTTACCTCTTTTGGCCATTGCCACTAAGTTATCCTAAGCTGTCAAATCAAATTTCAGTTCTACTTCCCAGCAGCAAAATCTGAAAAACAGCAGTGTAGTTTTTGGGAATAGCAGAATCACAGTGTCTGCCCAGTGTTCACCAAAGCAAAACAACATGTATCAGCATTCAACGTTATTACAGGTTCACACCCTTTCAGAGATAATAAATTGGGCCATGGAGCTGAGCAATCAGTGCCCCATATGCAAAAACAAACAGTGAGGACTCATGAAGGTCGTGCATGTGCCTAGTCCACTGGGAGTGATGAGTGAATGCAAGAGAAAACACCAAGAAGGCGGGCATCCTGGCGATAGCGGGGGGGTGCAGAGCTTCATGGTGCCCTCTGCATTCCCCAGCACTAGTCTGTTGTTAGGAGTACACACCTACTCTGTGGCATGCTTTCCCCCTCTACTGTTATTTCCTTTATAAGAGCTGGCCCCTGAGTGCCATCTGTGCAAAGGACACACAGGAAGGGCAGCACGGACTGCATGGGAAGCTTGGGAGGCCGGGATGAGGAATCTGTGTAGAAAAAGACTATAGACACATCTGATCAAAATGTAAAACCTGACATTTGTCTGTTTGCAATGCTGCAGAAAGGTGGTCTTCCCAACCATGGATGGGCCAGGAGGCAGTGGTTTTTCTATTAAGGGTAAATAAAATGAGGGTAAAATTTTAAGTTGAGGAATTTTTCTGTTGCTAGAAGGCAAATTACTACATGCAGTAGTACAAAAGAACAGGGATAAACAATACAATATGCTGTGAATTGCGAATGCATGTGTGGTAATGTCATGAATATATTAACTTCCTTCATTGTCAAGGCAAGTGACAGAGGCTGCCTGAATTTCAGAGAGGAGCCGGCTGTCACTCTGCAGCTCAGACACTTGGAGTCACATCTCTCCTAATAACAAAGTCTATTCTGTTTACATTTGACATGGCGAGCAAGATGTGGTAGGTTTTTTTTATTTTATTTATTTATTTTTTAATCAGGAAATGAATGAAGGCAAGAATGAATGAGGGAATGAATGGCTAGATGGAGTCTGTCTAGCCAGTCCATCCTGAAGCCATCTGTCCTCCCTGTTTAATAGGAACAAATCATCTCTGACAGAAGCATATTTTGATGAATTTTTTAATATTTCTGACAATGGGCTATATTTATTTATTTTAACTATGTCAACACACTGCACAGTTCTGACTCTAGGTCCCACTGGTGTTTAATAAAAGAAACCTAAAAAAACACCACAGTGTCAGGATTGCGGTTGGGAAGATCTAGATAAATTGAGGGAAGAAAATGAATTTATGGACAATGCTGGCAAGGGCTGGTGACAGGTTAACATTAGTTCTGCTTGGATTGGAGGGTCTGGTTACCTGGCTGTTTCCCTTACTCTCACGCATAACTGAGGCAAGGAGGTAAATTTTGCATTGTGCCTAATAGCAGGATCCTGAGAAATATTCTCAGAGCGAGGGAGGGAAAAGAGCCTGAGGCAGATTATTAGGCTGGAATTAAAATGCAGACGAGATTCATTAAGTTGTTGACCCTCCTCCTCCCTACTCTCAAAAAAAAAAAAAAAAAATCAGGTTGCTATCCCAAATTGACAGCATTAGAGAGAAATTATGTGTGCTGATTAATAAGTGAATGTTTTTACCATTATGATCGCAGCACCTGCTAGTTATGTCGACATTGAAGAGGCTCTCAAACTACGGTGTTGCCAATAATAGAGGAACCAGGAGCTCGAAGTTGTGTACAAGTGTCAGTGCAGGGACATATCATTTTCTTACACAGTAGTGATGTTTAAAAATATTTCCACTATTCTTCATGCTAGTTTCCTCTGTACATTTCTCCCCACCCTTACTGTGTATGTGCTTAAAAGTGCATTATTTACTTGCATTGGTAAAGCCCAGGGATTTCAGTGTCAAATCAGAAAATGCCAGAGTGAATTCCAAAACAAGACAAACAGGCAGATCACCATTTAGAACTACGTGATAGAAAGTGATTTCAAAACGTGTTATTGTTTCCAGGTTCCAAGAAAAATGGCAATTTTATCCAATTTGGGTGTTTGCCAAAGGTGCCATTTCACCAAATGTATCTACGGTCATAAAAAAGGAAGCTTCAGAGTAGATTAACTAGCTTTGCTGTACTATAATGGTATTTTAAATGAGCAATTTGGGACAATTAACCTGGAACAGGCACTCTCAGTGCTTTATCCCTTTAACAGTTTTGGTTCTTCAAACAAGAACAGAGAAAATGAAAATTGGCTCCTTCCCATCTTAGAATCTTCTGTATAACTTTGTGAATATGCATATGATCCATAAGGAGCATGTAATGGGAAATCTAAACTATGTCATTTGGAGATGACAGCCAAATAAAATCATTTAAAAAATTAATGGATATTTATGTGGCTAACTTAAGCTAAAGCTGCTCTCCATCTTCTGGTAATGCTAACCAGCTCTTCCCTTAGTTAGAAAGCACATATTTTCCTCCAAGCAGTTATTATTTACCATAAAGTATGGGAATGAAAAGATCATTTGGAATTATGTGGAATTATTAAAATACTTTCACACACTATCTAGAGATACCATTTTCTCATTAGATTGAAAAATAGCTGGACAGAAGAGAACAAAAATAAAATGAATCTAATCGACAGGAAGAGATACGAGAACACAATTTGGACAACTATATAATTTCAAGCCACACAACAAATACATGAGTGCTCACTGTGTGCATGAGATTATGATAGTAACATGGCACTAACAGCAACTGTTACCACTATTGGTGGTAGTAGTGTGGTATTATTTGGGAAAGGATGATTTAGGCATGGTGTGCATAATGGAACAGAGTCAGGGAAGTGAGAATCTTGTAGGTCAACCGAACTAAAAGCCAATATGTTTAGGAAAACTAAGTGTTTAAAAAAACATCATTGACTTGAGATTTGAATTCTCCATAGGCACTCCCAGAAGCCAGAGACATCTTTGTAATGTGGAAATGGGATGGGAGAAAACCCTTCCCATAAAGATCGATGACTCTTGCTTTGCATGCTTGAGCTCTGAGCCCCTGCCTGGAGGTTAGGCAGTCTTTTGCTACACAGCGCTGCAGTCAGCACACTCTGAAGCATCAAAGTATGATTTATCAACTGTACAACATCTTCCCACAGATTTACTCTTTCAGGTTGCTCCATTCAGTTTTCCATTCTCATACTTTATCTCACAGGACAGTTTGGGGCATTTGACATGCCTGTCTACTGCCTCCTTCTGGGGACTTTCTCCTCTTGGCCTCTCTGAATTCTACTTTACCCTGCCCTTGTGGTTAAGTGCTCTGTATCTCTGCTACATATTTGTCTCCCTTCAACCTCTAAATCTAAGATCATTCAGCTCAATCTTCCTTACCTCCTCTGTCTTTAGAAATTCCTTGAGTCATCGCAGTCACACACAGGCTGCAAATGTGCTGCCCTTGACTTGGTGGTTCACAACTCTAACCACAGCCTCCCCATTTGGACCTGGATTCATAGCCTTCCTAGAACCTCCCTTTAGATACTGACAGGTGCCTCAAGAGGAACATGGTCAAATGTAACTAAATATAAGCTATGCTTTCCCCAACCTTTCCTTGTTGGTAAATACTACCATACAACCTCAATTATTTAAATGAAAACCTCCAAGTAAGTTTTTCTCTTGAATGAGGTTTGGAATTTGGAAAAGATAATGAGCCAAGATTATCACTTACATAAATGAAATCTGAAATGTCACTCCTACCTTACTGATTATTTTTGCTTCCCATTATGAGTTGCCTAATCCATTCATTCATTTGACAAACAGCTATTGGGCATGGTACACATGTCAGATTAAACCCAGATGGATTAGACACATATGTTGATCTTCTAGTGCATACAGCTATGTACCTAAAGAGAAAACTATAAACACTGCAAAATCAAAGGCAAGCAAAAAAAAAACAGTACAGGTCTTCCAAGTAAATAAATAAAATACCCTATCTGCAAATAAATATATTAAATGATTGATCTCTAATTATCAACACATAAGATGCTCAAGCAATATGCTCTGAGAACTCATGCAAGTGTAAATCACCTGGTAAAGGAGGGGCAGACCAAAGGTACTATCTGAAAAGCTTATCCTAGAAAGTGCAGTGGCCCCACTGCTTTACATTTTTCAGACTGCCCATGAGGTTGGTGAAGATGGGTGAGTGTGATTTCTTTCTTCTGCTCCTGGGGCTCCTATTTCTTTCTAAGTCTCCACATTTGCTAAGCATTCCATGAGTATTTATTTGCATGGACTTGCTACAAACACTATAGCCTTTCAACAGATTTTCTATTCTATGTTTAAAAGTCTAATCAAGGCCAAAAAATTTAAGGAATGAGCTTATAAAATTAGGGCCAAAATATACTGGGCAAAGTCCGGGGCACTATTGGCAGTGTGGACTGTGCCACCTGGTGGGCTCAAGGCAGATATATGAAGAAAATGCAAGACAAAGGCAAGAAGGTGAGAAACAGCAGGTCCTATTCATTCCAAGACTGAAAGGAGATAGTGAAGAGAGCATGTTCCAAGGTAAGATGAGGATTAGGTCACTGGGATCGCAGATGCAGTCAGGCCTTTATCCTATACAAATGGAGAAGCCAGTGAAGGCTTACATAGAGAAGATGATGTAATTAGATTGGCATTTATGCAGATCATTGTGACAGCTGTGGGCAGGTGAACTGGACATGATTAGCAAGGAGGCAATCTTCCTCATAATGTGGCTGAGCACAGCCAACCACAGCAGCTCGGTGCTTGAATGCGCAGACAGCCTTCCTCTTCATCTGTTTGCTTGGAGGCCTTATATGTCCTCACATTATTAGTGCACTCATGAGATTTAAAAATCTGTGGCCATTGATTTATGGTTTGACTTTAAGTAAACTGCTTAACCTGGCTGTTCTGATTTACTTATTTGTAGAAATGGATAAAGTATTACATTTTTTTAGTAATTGTTTTTTAGTAAAAAAAAAGCTCTAATATTAAATACTAATCTTAACTCTCAGCTCTGACCTGCAAAGATGGGTCCCTATCAACCTTGTTAAATGCTGTTAATGTTAAAGTATAATTCTGGATTGGCCTGGTCAATTTTACCCATGAATTATGGAGAAAGTGCTCCCGTTGTGAATGTGGAGGCAGAAACACCAAATGACCCCCCCACAGAGCACTGCAAGGCTGTATCCTCTTGCAAGACATCTTGCCATGATTTTCCTATGCCAGGGTTTCAGAAACTTAGTCTGAAGTGTGCTCACCTCTAATAACAATGCTGGCTATTTCATTTTCAATGCTTACTACAGTGGTCATTCTGTTGCTTGCAGGCTTTATATCTATTCACTGAAAACTCATTTTAGTGCGATGAAGTAATTATATAGGAAAGTGCCTTTAATATGCCCATTTTTCAGATAAAGAAATAGAAAACAGTTTTCAAATAAAGAAATAGAAAACAGTTTTTTACTTTAAAAAAGGATTTTTTTTCTATTAAAATAGGATGTATCACCTGCTAAAACATCACACATCATTTTATGTATGGGTTAACCTTTTATGTGAATATTAAGATGATCATTTGTACTTTGTAAAAATCCACTTATTCAAAAAGAGTGTATGCTCTGAGAATCCCACAGTGTAGCCAAATATCAAAATTAGAGGTATTAGCATGCTAAGCTGCACCACCCCTTAACCTATTGATTACTAAAACAGAAGAAAACAACACCTTTTCAAATTTTTTTCTTTCAGAATAATTGGATTCAAATTCACATCTGTAGTATTAAGCCAGTGTTTTCAATATTTTTTTCCACCCAATTGTTTAACCTCCATCTACTTTTCTAGCATAAATTTAAGCCTTTATTTGTGAATATTCGGATAAGCACTTTGCCTCTAACAGTATTGTTCAGGGCCCAGCATCATTGTTACAGCTGTAATTGTAACTATCAAGACACAGTTCTTTGTAATTAGAAAGTCAAGATGGTATTCAGCAGTATGGCAGCACAGACTTACATTTGTTAGACTATTAGAAAAAAAAAATGTTTACAGAGAAAACAGTGTCATTGTTTAGTGCTCTTAATTGACCATCTGCCTGGTAAAGAAATGTCCAAAGAAGGATAAATAAGACTATAGTACACTTATTTATTTATTTTCTTTATGCAGTGAGGAAATTAGGAGAAGCAAGAGAGGAGGCGAACTAGATAAGGCATTGCTAAATCAGGCTGCAAATGAAATCACACCAGGCGTGCATTTCTTTTTCTTTTCTTTTATTTTTTTTTAGTGTCAAGACAAAGACTTATGGCCCCCTCCAAGTGTGCTGGGAGAAATATTTTAGCTTGTCCCCACAAATTTCTTGGAAGATTATTTCTATCCCTTTTCTTCATTTTTTACACCAGTTCTCCCTACATGTGCCCTGAGCTTTAACTAACCTTCTTTGTTCCCCACTATTCAGTTTCTACAAATAAAGATGCCCTTCTCTGTGCCTTTTCTAACATCAGTTCGGTTCTCCCTTCCAGCTGTAGAAATCTCACTCATTCCCTGAAGAGCCAGGTCATGCTTTTCCCTCCCCCACCTCTTACTGTCCCACTCCATGTCCTTTTTTTACCATCCAGAAAGCCAGAAATCTCTCCCTGCTCTGAACTTCTGTAGCGCTTATTATTTTCCATTCACTTGGCAATGGGAAGTGACCTGTCTGGTGATGTTCTTCTGTTGCGCTGGAACTGCTATTGAAATTCAGCCTTGCCATTTGCATCTTTGCATGCATCTGTTTTGACTCTCCCCCTTGGATTGTAGAGTTCTCTTCCTAAAATAATGTCTTCTTTTTCTTTGAATTCCCCCCAAAATGCCCATCACTTTTATAATATTTTTTACTTGATTCCAAAAAACAGACTAGCACTGAAGGGTCCTATGAAGTCTATTAGTCATCTTTTGACAAAGGCAAACAAACCAAGGCTAATTAGACCCTTAAGACAGGTTTTTTCTTCTACAAACATTATGGACACCTATCATGTGCTGGCTTTCTATTAAGTACTGGATGTTCAGGGAAGAATATACTGTGGGCCCTTATCCAGAGTTGATTACTTCTAAAAATTGTCTCCAGAGAAGTAATGTGTCCGGGTGGTTGAGGAGATACCTCAGAAGCTATGCTTCTGGGAATTTGCTTCAAATTCATGAGAATTGATTTGGATCAGGCTTTTCTGTGGTCTTCAAAACTCCAGGTTCACATTGTCAGGCCCATTCTATTGTGTCACATTGGTACAAATCTTGTGGAAAGGTTACTTCAATTGCCGTTGCCAGGAAGAAAACAGTGTGTAGCACCCATGACAGAGCTGGTCGGAGATTCAGTAATTTGGCTTTCATTCTGTGTCCAAAATGCAAGGAACAGCTGGTCTTGAGGAGATTATCTGCTGTGCTATATGGATGTCCTTCTGTCCAGGGTCTGAACTGAATTTCCTCCAAAGACAGTGAGTGACCAGGCTTCTGTTCAAAACCCAGTCTCTTCCAGGATCACAGATGGAAGCCCCTATTACCACCATGCACAGATTTATCGCAATATGGAAACACTTTGAGCAGAAAATGGATTAAAAATGGAACACAAAATATGACCTGACCTAAGACCAGCCTCGAGTTTTAGGAGATTCCTTCACTGGTTATTTATTCTCTATAGTTTCCTGGTTACAACAGAAACCTAGTTCCTTAGCAGATAGTCCTTAAGACTCATGCTAATGTTTATGTAACACTTTTTCTGCCCCAGTCTTTCTCTTTCCAACTCAGTTGTGCTTGGAATATTTTACAACCTTTACAAATTGCATAGCATTTCCTGGACAATGCTTCACCAGCCTTCAAGCTAAACTGATCACACCTTGTGCATAAGAATTAGTATTGTTAGTAGGTTTGTATTTTCTGGTTGTTTTATTATCTTAAGCTTTGATAAAGGCCCTTTGCTCTTGTGCTTATCTCCTTGAAATTTTCTCATGAAATAGTTCATTCCCTTTTTCACTGTGGGTCTCAAATTCTTCTATATCATTAAGTTCTTTAAAATCTTCCTATATGAATTCTAACCCACATATCAAGCAAACCTGACATATATGCTACATCCCATACCCAGCCTGAATTTTCTCCACAGTTAAACTTATCAAGGCACCAATTTTATCTCAATCACCCCCATTGGTATATTTTCAGAGTGCACTATAGGCACTAAATAAGCATACCTTTAATAAAGCAACTCTCTTTTAGAGACTCCTGAATAGTACTCTCACATTCAGTATATAGAGGAAAGGATTCTATATAATCCAAAGGCTTTGGAACCCAGTGGTCCTGGGGTTGAATTGCATCAATTATTAAGCAATTATTAGAACCTGAGAAAATTTTAACTTTCTAAGCCTGCTCCCTTTTTCAGAATAAAGATAATACCTTTGACTTCTTTAAAGCTGAGATGAACTTATTTTGAGACAAGCTCCAAAACAATAAAAATGCAGTTTATGCTATCACATGTAGTAGTGATGATAATAATCCATTGATAGTTCCTAAAACAAAAATATATGTGAATAAATGAGGCTTTTTTAAAAGTAGTGAGATGAATATTATAGGGCTCAAAGACTACATATACCAATCCCTTACTTTATCTGAAAGAACATTGCTGTGATTAGTAGGCAGGAAGTTCTGTTAAGATTATGAGTGAGTGCAGCTCTCAGCTAAGACCTAGGTGAGCTGACTGCTAAATAAGCTCTCTTTCAGGACAGTAGAGCTGGTGGCCACCTGCTGGTGCTTCTCCTTCCTTTCTTTTATCCTTCAGCAGTATCTCCAGGGACAATAAAGTAGGAGGTCAGAGTTGGCCCTGGGAAAAGCCAAAGTTGTTCCACTTCCCTGTGGGCACACCTATAACAGTGATAGAAAGATTGTCCTGCATCAGGATGCCTTGGATTTAGTCATCAGTATTATAAAATATAAATTGATAAACTTAAAATCCAGAAACACTGAAGATCATTGAATTAGTTTACTGATTCTGAAAATCACCCAAATAGTAACAGAAAGTTGAAGATTTAAGACCAAAAGTTTTTCAATGTATAAGCTTAAAGCTACAAAAAAAAAAAAAAAAAAAATGAAAATGAGGCTGGGAAAATATGACTAGTCATGAAAATTAACTAATATTTTTCTTATTTCATTTAAATGTAAGTGATTTTTATAATTGAGTTAGTATTAAAACATCAATTTTACTTTTAGAGTTTAGTGTAATTCATTTTAAACTTATTTTGTCAAGTAGATTCTCTCTTGGCTAAGCAAAATAACAGTGATACTAAATAAATAACACTACATTGGTCGGCAGATATGCCTTTTTTCCTCCACACTCAAAGGAAACATAATCCACCTGTGGCCTCACATCCTAAATGTTCTCTGGATATAGCAGAGTAAGGGAAAAAGACTTCCCTCATTCCTTTCCCACCTTTAGCCCATTCCCATCTTATCAGTATTGGAAGAAGAGTAGTCAAGTTCATGCTTAAAGTTACCAAGATCAAAATAGGTTTGACTGTCCTGTAGGACTTCTTAAAATTCAAAGCTCATGTATGTTACTGTAGAGCCTTGTTGAATGTGAATTCTGTTAGCTATGGTTGAGGTAGGGCCATAAGTTTTATATTGATAAATTATAGGCGATGCTAATATTGTCTGCCCTAGAACAGTATATTGAGCAGCAAGCATTTAAGTATGCAGTTCTGCTCAAGCACTTGGGCTTGCCTCCTCCTTACCCCTGGAGTGAACTTTGCTTAACTTTCCACCACTGCTGTATGTGGGGACTTGGTCTGGGACAGACTTGTGAGAGGCATCTCTCTGATCTCATTA
Source organism: Capromys pilorides (assembly GCA_004027915.1). Taxonomy (NCBI): domain Eukaryota; kingdom Metazoa; phylum Chordata; class Mammalia; order Rodentia; family Capromyidae; genus Capromys; species Capromys pilorides. The sequence goes on along the minus strand of PVKN010003909.1, from coordinate 21,779 downwards.
CTGAAAGAGTCTAGGGGGCTAAGTGGTCAGAATATTTTTTAGAAAGTGGTACCATGATGAAAATATGATGGCTGCAGTATAAACAAAAGGCATATTTCAGATACTAGACCAGAAGATAGCCAATAGGCACTTGAGTTTCCATCTCAAACAACCAATACTCCATCAAGTGGTGTAAGTTGATGAGTTCCTGAGAATAAGACCCAGCCTTAATGCTCTGCTCTACTGTCAACTTTCTAGTCCACTGCAGTTATATGGCAAATTCTTTTCACATATAGCTGCATTGGTTACTTCAATGAGCTCCAAGGTAAAAACGTCTTTGATTTTGTTCATCTGAATTTTAGGCCTCAGTCCTCATCTTATCCATATGCCTTACATCAGAAGCCTGATTCACACTCACTCCAAGAATTCCCAAGTTCCTTGGGTATCTACTAGCATAGAGCTAAAAGTAGAAATGGAATTTGTATTTGTGGGATAAATGAATCAAGAAACTAATGACAATGAAATGACGTATTCTGATACACTCAACACATAAGCCAACTTACTCTTAATTCACAGCTCATTCTTGTAGTGTTTTGCTAAATGGAGGAGAAAAAAGAAACAATCTAGATCTTAATATGGATTTGGAATAATTTAGCCAGATACACTGTCTCACTTACCTTGGAATAAATAGTAAAAGTTCTGATAACTCTGTATCAATGATTATAAAACTTCTCATTTTTATAATTTTTCCCTTACAGTAGGCCTTCTATCAATTATAAAAATTACCTCATGTAGCTCCTTTAAACATTCTATAAGGCACATATTATAGTATCAAGATTTTGCAGATGAGGACTATATGGGCAAGAGTCCAATCCAGGACAGTCATAATGTCAGCTCCATGTACTTAGCACTATGGCATTGGCCATTGTTAAATATTCCCCAGAATTCCATATACCAGCTGATTTACTTTTATTTGCATGCAGGTAATTCTACAAAGAAGAATGAAGGTGGGAAGGAAGAAATAAATGAATGGATTTCTAGAAGGTTAGTCTGTAAGTGAACCTTACAGTGGAGATCCTATTAGGAGCATGAGATAAACATGTTTTGGGGTTTCAGTAGAAGTTGAAATTTATGTCCTACTAGCCACCAAGCACTCACCTATCCCTAAAAAGTTTTAAGAAACTTTTGCAAATGGCAAGATGCAAATGATCCTTCTGAAGAGCTCAAGACAACTTATAACCATGTCTGAAACTAGACGAAAAATATTCTGAAATAAGACCAAACTAAACCAAAAGAAATAAGCAGTAACAAAGCAATTCTGATATTCTCAAAGATGTTTAATACTTTTTTTTTTCTGAGATCCTGACTGATTACTGAAGAAAAAACTTCAAATACCTGGTTCTCAGCACAGACTTTTGTCCTTCTGTTCTTCCTACAGGGAATGCTTCCCACTAGGACCCGGATGGCCTCTCTGTATGTTCAAGTGCTGTCTCTAACATCAGCAACTCCAACAGACCTTTTTGAACCTAAAAGAAGCATTTTCTGTCACTTCCTAAACTATGACTTTTTACTTTTTCTACAGCTCTCATTATCTGTTGGAATGCTGTACACTACTGTGAAAGTACTGTGTGCCTTCCACTAGCAAGCCAGGTCCCTGAGACAGAGCAAGAGTTACTGTTCACCTTTGATTTCCAGAGTAGTGGTTAGTTTATATAAAATGCTTCCCAAATAAACAGGAAATAAGTGGCACAGTGACATATGCCTAGAACAGCATTCCCACTATCCAAAAAATGCTGTTCATTTGATCCAACTACTGAAGGATGAAATTTTAATAATTTTGCACAAAGAGTACTTGGTTTATTCACTTTGATTCTCTTTCCCTTCACCTCCCAACTATGTGATCTAGATTTCTTCAGTATTATCAATATTTGCATGGGAAGGATTCAAGGAGAAAATGATCTGATGCATAGGAATGAATGTCTAGGGATGGAAATGGCTTTTTCCTCCTCTGGATGAGGGCATAGGATCTTTATTAGGTCAATTCCTTGTGTGAACCACAAGCCTCTTAGGGGGATAATCTTCTCAGCTCATCCCATCACCCTTCAACTTAGCACCACTAGAGAAAGATAGACTCTTGCTGTCATCGCTGTCATCCTTGTGCAGAAAGGGCAGATGCCTCTTTTCTACATCATTTCTCTGGGATCCTTTTAATATCTTTACTTGACTGGGAATTGTTTCAGTCTTCTTTCTTTCTTTCTTTCTTTCTTTCTTTCTTTCTTTCTTTCTTTCTTTCTTTCTTCTTTCTTTCTTTTGTTTTCCCTAGTGCCGTGGCCCAGGACCTTCTATCACCAAGAATGAAGGTGGCAAGGAAGAAATGAATGAATGACTTTCTAAAAGGTTAGTCTGTAAGTGAACCTTACAGTTTGAGATCCTATGAGGAGCATGAGATAAACATGTTTTGGGGCTTCAGCAGAAGTTGAAATTTATATCTATATCTCCAGTCTGTATCTTAATTTAGAAATGTTTTATAATTACACCTGAGGAGCCATAAAAGACTAGCCATTCTTATAACTTGTAGGTGAATATTCTGTGAGGGTCTGTGGGAAATAGGACTTTTGATTTTCATGTGTTCACAAAATCCAATGAGCTGGATATCTAAAAATCAAAAACATTTCTGACATTGTTTGGAGAAGGTTATGAGATTTATATGTTTGTATAGTCAAAGCCACCTTCATACAGTGAGATTCTTTGCTCCCCCAAATCTATTTTATCCTACAACAGATCTTGTTTTAAATATACCTGCCCATTTATTGTGGATGACAGACTAATAAAATGAAGTCATTTTAATAAACACCTTATCAGAATATCCTATCTTCTAACATAGCAATGGTGTATTTCAACACTGGAGGAGGAAACATTTAACATTTTATTTTAATACTTTTAATAAATATTTGCAATTCTTATGATAAAGCATCCTTGTAGAAAATGCATTTCCTCCAAAATTTATGTGGCTGTTGGCAGGTGGCCATTTTCTAATTTTCTGTCTCACTTACATATATTTATTACAGATTTCTAGCTGCCCCATTTTGCACTTTGGTTATAAGCATGCTGTGCCTTCTAAGTAGGAATGTATGTGGTTAAAACTGAGAGTGGTAAACAAAAGCTTTCTGGTTCATGAAGTGGAGAGTTGGGCATATCCCTCTAGGACTCCTTCAAGGTGCCTCCCATTTATCGCTACAATTCACTTTGAATCAAGTCTTCACAATGTACATGGAACCTGAGAACTTTTCCTCAGTTTCCCCAATGCATTGAAAGGCTGGGGGCAGGCAAGTATTGCTCTATTAAGCTTTGAGCTTACTAATGGAATGATGCAGAATTTTTGAAATATTGAGTAATGAGAAAGGGAGAGGGAGACAAGGAAGGGGATGGAGCGAGGGAGAGAGTGTGTGTGTGTGAGAGAAAAAAAATTAATATTTAGGTTAAGTGATCTATATTTGCTAAATTTCAAATACAAAGTGAGGCAATAAGTAACTGCTTTTGTAAATGTGGTTCTAGTGTTAAAAAATTGACATTTTAAACTTTATTATCATTTCTTTGTGTGCATTTCTAATCTGGATTGGATATTTACATGTAAAATTAGTGTGTTATACACCCTAAAAATTTCAAAACAGAGCCCACGATTGCTGTCTTTTCCATGTTCTTCCTTGTGACATAGTTGAAGTCTAATCCCTTATCTATGATCTGGGTTTCACTCAGTCATTTTCATTCCCTAAAGAGATAAAATGGAAATTGAAGTACATTTTAAGCACTTTTTTTTCATATTATTCCAAATCTTTCTATTTCTACCTGTTTTCTCTCTTTATTTCCTCTTTTAAGTCATGCTGACACTGCCCTAGTGTATTTGTTAAATATTGGTAATGACTACAATTATTTAAGGAGTCATTTAAACAATACATTCTCTCATTTGTATCATTCCATTGTTCTATGAGTCAGATGATCATAGCACCCACATTTTACAGACAGAGGCAGATAATTGGAGTGACTTTCTAAAGCTTAGCCAGCTAGGAAGTCTCCGAATTGGAATTCAAACCTTGAAAGTCCGACAGGAGAAACAAGGTTCTGAACCAATCAGTAAGGTCCCCACCACCAATAGCCATTATGGAAATTCCATAGCTGTTCTTTTGTTTTCATTTGGTAATCATTCAACTACCTTGGCTATTTTTTCTACATTTCTATCACTGTTAGCTTATAAAACTATGAACTCATATTACAACCTACAAAACTTCTGATGTTAACTTCATTCACTTAGTCACTTATTTATCATTCACTGCATTATTTAACTTATTCAATGAATATTTGTGAACCACTCATGATATGCCCCGAGAAAGTACAGGGGCTGAAGCTATGGTATAGATAAAAATCATCGAAAGGCCAGCGTCTGGTATGTAAGGAAATGGTGACAAAACATAAACTGTGATGGCGGTAGGTGCTTTGAAGAAAAGAAAAGCAGAAGAGAAGATTGAGGGAGAGAAGAACTGTTGTTTGAGCCAAGAAAATCAGTGAAGGCCTCTGCAGTGAGTAGCATTTAAGTGTAGAACCCAGTCATACAAGAAACAATACATTCAAGACCAGGGTGCCAAGATATTGGAGGGGTGCAGGGAATACATCATCATGCACAGTGCCAGAGTGCTTAATGCCGGGCTCTTCTGAGCCTGTCATTGAGCAGCTGGGAGACCAGGGTGACTAGAGGCAGAAAAGGATACTGAGAGAGATTGGTTCCCAGAAGACGACGGGAGCCCCTGGCTAGTCCCTGCTGCTGATGCCTCTTTCTTTCCAGTATCCTCCAAGAAGGGGACAGCTCTTTGAGCAAGGCAGTGCTTGCTACATCCAGAATAGAACCTGCCCTTCTGGCCTCCTGACATCATGCCCCTCTTCTCAGACCTTCAGAACTGTCTCGCTCTTTAAAGCTTCTTTCCAGAACCCCAACCTGAGTCGCAGCATCTCTTATGTCAGATCCTGCTACAGTTCCCTTCTCAACAGAGGAAGGGCAGCGCTGTTGAGGAAGACCTCTGAGGTCAGGCAACCTCAGATCAGATTTCAACACTCACTTTGCTGGCTCAGGTTCACCAGAGCAAATGAGGACATCTTTCCAAATTTCAGTTCGGTTTTGCTATTTTTAAATATGAGAACAATCTTATAACGTTTACAGGAAATAAGGGAGATTGTCCTTTCATGTAGTAAAATTTAATACATTTTAGCTTCACATTATTTTAAAGGATTTCTGATATCTGGTGGCTTATTTATTTATTTATTTACTATTTATTGTGCGTATTTGGTAGAGCGTTTCACAATATAGCTCGGGCTTGTAGCGATCCTTTACTTTTCAGCCTCCCCAGTGCTGCGATTACAGGTGTGCAGCACCACAGCCAGACTCAGTGACCAGCTCAGTGTGCCTGCAGCTGGGGCCGGTGCCCCCTGTATGGTGGCCCTTCTTGATAACTTTAATGATATGCTTCAGTATTCTGAGTCTGCCCTGATATTTGCCTCAGTGATACTTCAAGCACTGTAAGAGCAAGGACCATATCCAAAGTACTGCAATATTGCCTTCTTTCCATAAGTATAAATAAAATGAGTTAAAATAATTTGTATCCAAATGACTATTTTAGTATTTCATCTAAAATATTGAGGTATAAATGATGGAGGGATTCTGACAGGCCTAAATATAAATGTTCTTCTTTACGATAATGTTGAAATAAATGGCTTAGCCAGTTCAAGCACGTAGAAATCTGTTCATGATCCCTATGGGCAGTAAAGATTTCACAAACAAGACTTAAAAATTAATAAACTTAGTGGAAAATTTAGCTTATAATTAAAATTTAGTCCATTAGAGCTGAGCAAAATAACAAGGTATACCTTACAAGAAGATGTTCGCAACCTAATAATCAGTAAACTTTCGTGCCCAAAATTTGCATAAAACATAGGCTGAATTTAAAAGTCATGCCTACAGAAAAAAAAAAAATGAAGAGTAGGATAAAGTGGAAATTATATAGACAGTTTTACTACATATGTTGGGAATTAATAAATAAAAAATATCAAAATATTTTGTATATGAGGAAAAGATGTTGAAGGCCTCAAATAAGTAATGTTTATCAGATAGAACTTAATACAACCATCTTGAAAAAAGATGTGACATCAAAAGATGTGACATCACTTCAACCTCATGAATTTGAACATTTTCGTGCTTCATGAATCAGCCATTCTCCTTCCAGAAATGTGTACTACAGAAGCTCTTTATCATGCTTGGTGGGAGATCTGCAAAGGGATGCTCATGAAACACTGAAGACTAGAGAGAAATTCTACAAATAGCTTTGGTGTTGTTCTGTAGTGTAATAAACATCAGGAACTGAGCTGTGTCCCTCCAGTCTATTCATCAAAAGGTCAATATCTGGTGAGAGGCTATGGAGCTGGTGAGAACATAATGTATATTTCCAATGCTTTTGTTTACTTTGTAGTATTTAAAAACTAAAAATAATAAAAAAATTAAAATAAGATAAAAGTAGAATCCTAAATGAATAGGACTTACTTTCTTTTAAAAGGAGGGAGGGATGTCAGGTTAGAGGAACAGCAAGGTCAGGTGCAAAGAGGAGAAGACAGCTGCAAACCAGCAGGGAGAGGGTCCCTTGGAACCAGCCTTGTCCTTACCTTGATCTTGGACTCTAGCTCTTGCAACTGTGAAAAAATAAATTTCTGGTGCTTAACCCACATAGTATATGGCATTTTGTTATGGCAGTGCTAGCTGACTAATCTGACACTCAACCATTTGTGATAGTTATGATATTTATGATGTACAGTGGGACATTATATGGCAGTAACAGTAAATCAACAACAGCTATACCCAGTGAGGGCATAAATCTTAATGTACTTACTGATAAAATCACATCATAAAAAACCATGTTCAGTGCTATATCATTTTTATAAATCTTAAAAATAACAAACCATATTTTAGGAATATATATACATGGAGTAAGACTTTTTAAAGCTAGAAAATAGTGAGCATACAACTGCGGATAGTGGAAAGAATATGGAGTCAGATGAGGAAGACATGGAGAAGTGATGCTGTTGCAAATGTGGTTTTCAAGTCAGGTAATGAATTTATGAATATTTGCATGTATTACTTTCTTCAAGTCTGTTTATAAATAATATGATTTTCAAGCACCCATTGCTGACTGAAAGGGGACTGTGCTTTGTTGATGTGTGGGAGTAATTTGTCTCTCACCAGCAGGTACCTTAAGCCCCTCAGTCTGCTATAACAAAACACTATAAGCTGAGTGGATGAAGAACCGAAGTTTATTTTTCACAGCAATTTCAAGATCTGGATGATAGCAGATTCAGCATGGAGTGAGGGTCTGTATTCAAATTCACAGATGAAGCATTTTCATCAGGTGTCTTCACCTGATGAAAGGAACAAGAGACCTCTCTCAGGCCTCTTTCAAGAAACAGTGAACCAATCATGAGGGCTTCATTATCACAACTTAACCCTCACCCAAAGGTCCTACTTCCTATTGCTGTCATTTTGAAGATTTGGATTTAACATAAAATTTTGAGGTAGAAACAAATATTCAGATCAGGACATCAATACATTTATAACCTCCAAATTTTTAAAATTTGGAATTATTTTCTTCTCCCTTTCCTTTGCAGTGTTTACCTTCTTTTAATTTTACGTTTAACTTCATTCCATATAAAACATAGCATTAGAGAACTAGTGAATTTCATTAGATTTTGTTATGGAAAATATCCCACTAATATAACATGTGTGTAAGAACACAATACACAGAATTGATTCTAGTGTAACATTAGTTCTTGGTTACTAACAGTATTTAATTTGTGTATGCAAAGTACCCCAGCCACTGAAAAGATAATTGACTTTTCTATGAAGTCTCTCAGTCTACATATTAATTTCATCTTCTCTCTCAGACCCACATACTCGTTGGAACTCATTGGTATTATCTTTGTGTACTTAGAGGAGTTGCAATATCAATAAGTTTGCCAAACATCATCATATCTGCTCTGCTGCGCAGCACTTGTTTATGCTATCCCAATTCTGTAACCATACAATGTTGAATAACTGCCTGCCAACAATTTATGGATTCTTTTCTATTTTACAAGTCATATTTGCTTTGAAGATTAGGTGTTCCTGTAAACTAGCTACATTAAAATACTATAGAAAAATCTCTACCAGTTCAGAAACCAAATTTTCTCCTACCTCCTCATTTTTTAAATTTATATTTAAAAATATTTACTAATGTATAGCATTCTGCTCAGGGTTATGGGACCACAGCATGTACACAATTTAAGCAGAGTAATGATTTTTAAGGAATTTGAAGAAAATGTATACATTGGTATGAGTTAAGGATTTTGCAGACATGTGGTGTGATAGTTTCACAGACTAAAATATTACATTTTGGGTATAATTTTTGCCACTATCCCTATACTAAATGTCTTTAAAAACAAACTGTTAATAATACTACATGGAATGTCTTATGATAATCATTGATATATTTAGCTTTAATTAGAAAGTTTTGTGTAAAATTTCATCCCAAATGTAGTTTAAGTTGTTAGATTATTCTGATTTTGAATTTTTGTTCAAGAAGTTTATTAAATGTGAAATATTATTTCAGTATTACAAATTTAGAGTGATTCCTATCAACATCACCATAACCAGCTTGGAAAGTCTGCTGGTTGAAATTAATATTTTTGTTTTTTTTGTTTTTCCCAAAATCCAATCTATCTTGTTGACTGGATGTGTCCAAGGAGAAAACACAAAGGAAATGATGGGCTTTTCTCAGCACCAGTGGAATCATAGTCAAACAGGTTCCCTTTGCAGATGATTTTAAAATTTAAGCTGCACTAATTTCTCTTTTCAAATAAGAGTTTCCTCTGTTCATTCACTGAAGTTCATTTTCCTTCTAATACTAAATCAGTACATCCCAAAGGCACAAATACAAAAGCAGACTTTGATATTCTCTAATTATATTTGGCAGAATTACTATCATCAAAAGAAAATCCAAGAGAAATCAACTGACATATGTAGAACAGGAAATAGTATATCATTTTAAAAGTCATGTGTCCTTGAGAGCGACTCACAGGAGCATGGGGTATTGGAGATGGTACCCTTCCTAGGGATCACATGAGGGCCTCATGGAGAAAAAGAGTAAGATAATAATATCATCAACACACCTCACAGACCTGGAGAAATCACTCCTAAAATTTATTTGAACCAAAAAAGACCCAGAATTGGAAAGACAATTCTGGGTAACAAAGGTAAGGCAGGAGGCATTACAATTTCTGACCTAAAGTTATACTACAAAGCTACAGTTAATAAAATCAGCAAGATATTGGCAAAAAATAGATCTGAGATTCAGTGGAATAGATTAGAAGATGCAGAAGCAAATACAAACCCACTCAGCTGCCTTATCTTCTACAAAGGGGTCAAACACACTTACTGGAAGAAAGATAGCCTCTTTAACAAACGGTGCTGGAAAAACTGGCTCTCTACATGCCAAAAACTAAAACTTGACCCAAGTCTGTCACCATGCACTAAACTAAAGTCAAATGGATTAAAGATCTAAATATTAAAAGAGAAACATTAAATGTCCTGGAAGAGAAAGTGGGAGAAAATCTTGAAGACATCGCAGTAGGCAAAAAGTTCATGGACAAAAATCAAAACGCGTATTTAACACTTGCAAGCATCAACAAATGGGATCTCCTCCAGCTAAGAAGTTTTTATGGGACCTCAGAGAAAAAGGATAAATGAAGTATAGTGTATCTAGGGAGAGTCACCTAGAGAGATAACATTCTCTTAGGCTTTCACAGAGAGCAAAATGGTCAAGCAATGGCCATGACTTGTCTCGATGGCTGACACTGACAACAGCTCTACAAAGCACTGTATATGGTTCCAAGGTTAATTCTGAGGAGATTTGACCTTAGAAAATACAAAAGATGACAGTTTTGTTAAACAGGTCGTGCTTTAACTTACCCTTGATCACCTAGCAGAAAAGCTTAACTATGAGGCATAAAACGCAGTGCTAGATTAGTAAAATGAGCTGTAAGAGGCTTAAATCAACAGCCTTCAACATTGTCAGTTTCACCTGTAACCCACTGCAATTATGGAATATTGGAATATGTGTACAACTATTTCCTCTTAGTTCAAAGAGAAGAAAATTTTTTTCTTTTTTTTTCTTTATTTTCTTACCAATATCGATTAGAAAATTTATCACAACTACACCCTGTGCTCTGTATAACTACTATGAGGACAACAATATGCAATGTGTCAATTAGTGTGAATGTACTACTAATGTGTTTTGAAACTATCATATTGTTATCTCATTAAAAGTAATAAAAAAGACAAAAAATAAATAAAAACAGTAGACAGCAGGAGACGTGACTCATTCAGAAAGCCAAAGGTTAGAAACTTAACTTGATTTTGATACCTTTCAGACCTCCTATAAGTTTGAAGATTAAATTTAATCAAAGAGCTTACAGATGAACTGCACAAAAGATACATTCCAGATTGAAAGCGAAAGACTCACTGGTCCCTCAAATAGCCTTGAGCTTCAGACCTGCAGTTAGCATTCCAGAAGAGACTTTAAGAAAGGATGTCTACTGAGTGTTCTGTCTTGGAGGCACTCATCCCTTCATCCCCAAGGGGCTTTACAAGTGGGGGGCACTTGCTGAGGAAGGAAAAGTTCACATCTCTTAAGGAAGATAGAGAAATTGAGAACAGTTTGGGGACTCGATGAGGAAATTAGCATTTTGCTATTTTGAAACCTCACCTTTCAACAAGTTGAACTGAAATTAGCATATTGAGTTTACATCATGGAGCTACCCACCTCAAATTCACTGAGTTCTACATGTATGCTTTCTTTAAAACTAAAGCTCACACTTGGCAAAGGGCTTGAGGGGAGTCTGAGAAGATTATGTAATTTAAATTCTTTTGCATTTAGTGACTCTTTCTAGCTAGGGAGGGATTCTGATATTTGGATAATTTCCTAAACCATTGACTTTCTAAAAAGGAATATGAAGAAACATGTGCCAGTTGAGTTAGAAGCTGGGCATGACTATGAGTTAGATATTAGTCTTTTTTACCAAAATGTGGTTTATGAGGCTTTTAACAGTGATTAAATTGGTGGAACCAGATTTTACCTTATTATGGAGTTGATAGTTTCCACATGTATCCTCTCAATGAAATGCTGTACTGTTGGACTCAAAGTAGAATATTTAATACTGCATAGGACCACATGTTTTCATTTCAGAAATAAGAAATGACAAATGTCTATATTAAAATCAAATAAATCATCAGTGATCTGTTACTCCCCACTATATAAACCCTTCCTGCAGACCCAAATTCATTTCAGCTAGTGACTTTGGAACTACACTGAGTAACTTGGAGTCACTAGTACTTCTGTACCTAATTCCTACACTGACATGTGTATGCCTACTTAAATTCTAAGCAATCAAGAAAAATTGAGTGCTTATCGGTGCTAAAATATCTTTCGCAGTGTTGACAGATACTCACAGAAAATATAATGCAGACTAAAGAGAGGAAGACTGCTTAATATGAAGAGATACGAATTTTAGAAGATAATTCCAAGAAAGCACTCTGAGAAGGTGAACAGAGAGCTAAATGTCTTTACAGCCAATCAGACAACAGAAGGATGGGTGCGTTCATGAGTCATGGACAGTATGAAGCCTGTTAACTGCAGAGCGATGAGGGAAGGTTGAGGCCAGGGGTGCAAAGAACAGCCCCGGATATGCAGAGTTAGAATTTAGGTTCGAAAACAAATTGAGACTGGCGAGATAGCTTAGTGGTCTAGTGTGCCTGCTTATGCAAGCCACGGAAACTGCAGAGACTGTGGATCGATCTCTGGCACCACATGCTGCTCCACCCCCACCCCCAGAGCAGGCTGATCAGGCCCTAACATAAATAAATAAATGAAAACTGCAAAGAATTATAAGAATGAAGGTCATAAACATGATAAGCTCCAGGGACTGGGGAGATAGCTCCATGGCACAAGTGCCTGCCTGGCAAGTGCAAGGTCGGAACCCGCTTCCACAAAAATAAATAAAATAAAATTTAAAAAAATGATAAGCTCCAAGGAGCTTGTCTCAGGTAGAAAAAAAACAAAACAAGGAAACCAAAAGTGAGCTGCTTCACCATTTAAAAAGAAATCATAATAAATCAATTTTTACATGATCATTAGTTTATCAGTTCTAAAATTGATGAATTTTTCCCAATATGTAGAGGGATATTATCTATGTTGAATTTTTATCGACTTGAGAACAATATGCCATCTTGTCAATCCTTCACAATGTGGATTTGAGTAGATAGATTTCTAATCTACTGTTGTTTCAAAAATAATATTAAGTGATCCAAGGGGATTCATTAACTCTTTATATAAAACGGATTTTCATAGGGCTACCTTTTCTTGAACCAAATGCTTGGTATGATCACTTATCAACATTGGTTTGTAAGACTAATGAAAATAGAATTTCAGCTGTTGGACTGTACAACAGTCAGCTCAGGCTACCATAACAGAATATAGTAGACTAGGCATTACAACAATGACATTTACTTTGTTACTGTTCTCAAGGATAGAAGCCTGAGGTCAAGATATCAGTATAATCAAGTTCTAGCAAGGATTCTTTCTTGGTTTTTAGACCATCTTACTGTGTGCTCACATCGTCTATATCCACATATGCAATGAGAGATAAAACAAGCTCTTTGGTATCTCTTTTTATAAGTATACCAGTCTCATCATTAGGACCCACCTTCATGACCTCATGTAAACCTAATTATTTCCTGTAGGCCTTATCTCCAACTACTGTTGTACTGGGGGCTAAGGCTCAACATACGAATTTGGGAAGAAGACAATTTTGTCCATGGAAGATAGGAAATCTTGATGGTATCTCATTTAAAAGCTAGTATATATGTGTTCATCTGAGTGTTTTCCATTGCATGTTTAAATGAACTGATCAAGTAGAACATGAGAAAAAATGATCTAATATCACTGTTTCTGAACATTTTCTTCCATTCTTTTTCTCTTGATCTACTTAATGTAAGTGAGACAAAAGCCTGAAAGGATTAAATCTTTCTTTTTCAGCCTCAGAAATGACCATGGAAGGTAAAGACCTCCTGTCCTCCCACAATGGACCCTCATACTATTTACAGGAGAAAGGATGGCAGGAGGCAGGAAGCTGCTAACAAATTTCTTAGGTCAGTTCTGAATATTCTGCATTCTTTGATCCCTTTTCTTTATTTCCAGACAAAAAAGTGAAAATCAGAAAGCTACAGGAGAAACAGAAGTAGATTTAAATTTCAATTGCTCTCTAATCCATGAACATGGAACTAAGTGAGATCATTTGGCTAAAGCTGTTACTGCTGGACAAAGGCTTCAAAAGCATCCAAGATTCTCCAAAAGTCCTTGCAAGGATGTGATCAGACAGGAAATGGCAGGGCTCCAGGACTTAGGACAAGGATGGAGGAAAGTGCTGGCTAAGGGGGAACAGCAAAGAGTGGAAATAATTTCTGCAGAAGATCAAGCCCTCTAGCCAGTGACTTTTTTTTTTTAATCATGTGCAAGTCAATTACTGTGTTTGCACTCAGTTAAACCATAGTTCTAGCTGGGAAAACCTTTAAACAAAGGAAACAGAGGAAAAAGGCCTGAAAATGCTTTGGATTGTCTGTCATTGAAAGAAAGCCATGAGGTATAATTGAAATGTCAGCACCTTGTTTTAACTTAAAGACCCATGCATTCATTACATTTTTCTTGGATGGTGGTAGAATAGGCAGTTTAATGAGGAAGAAGAAGAAAGCAAGTGTCCACTTTATCTAAAGTTTAGAGGAATTAGAGAGTAATGCCAGTTCTGTCAGTTCACCTGAGTGAGAATTAAATAATAAAATCACATTGTACAATACAGAAGTGAACCCAGAGCAATGAATATAGAACAAAGGTACTTTGGAATATGCCATCCTAATATTCCTGTCTGCACAGCTTAGTGTTCTTAAATGTGTTTTATGTTTAATGAAAGAAACAATGACTTTCAGTGGAGGGAAAAAATAGACCTTTAAAGATAATCAGGGTCTTAAATACATACCTTAGGTAGCTCAGAAAAAAAAAAAAAAAAACCTACCCTACTCTTTATTTTTTAACACTCCAGATATGCAATTTAATGTGAGTCTAATGACAGTCTCAACCACGGGTCTTTAGTCAAAATTGTTCAATCTCAGTACTATGACAGGAACTCACAGGTCCTCAACAATGCTGTCCATTTTCTCAGGTTCTGTAACAAAAATGCAAGAAGAAAAAAAAACCTCTTGAACTTATGTTGCTATTGATGTGTAATATACAATAAAAAAAAACAGTTTAATTTCAATTACCTACAGGTAATTATAATTTTATTGTTTGACTGTACTACAGGGATTTTTGTAATTCCCAAGACTAATAATTTTCTGTAATTTTACAGGTTGTCAAATAAACTATTAAAGATTATCTTTGAAAAGGCGTCTGCAATTGTAAGGACATATCATACTGTTCATGTACTGTATTAGTAATTAGAGATTCCTGGATAGTGAGAGATCCGCGCTGGGAGCCTGCTACCACGGATCACATTTCCTCCCCACCACCTCTAATCTCCCACCGAAGCTTTCAGACTTCGTAGGGATTCTCTTCACTGCTGCAGGAATCACATGCACATTTTATTAATATTTCTTCAGCAATTCCATATGATTTGTCAAGATAAATCTTTACCTCCTGTTAGGGAGAAGTTAAAATCAGAAAGACGGACCTCATCTATTGTTAAGGAAAAAAATCTCAGGGCCACATGCAAAAGGAAAGGAGGTTGTTTTGGAGGGCGATGAGTCAAAGATGGGTGGGTACAAAGAGGTTGTTGTGGGATGTATGTTTGTGTATATGTGGTAGGTTTTGGTATCAAAACTAGAAAATTTGGGAGACCTAATAGTGTTATACTTATTTATACCAATAACTATGATACTTAGTGATATCAAATTAGCCCAATAGCAACATTCTTTCTAAAATCTTTCTCTTTTGGAAGGCATTTTATTTCTCTCCTTTCCATATATTTCTTATGGAAAAGATGCTTTGACCCTAAAGAGAGAAAAGCTTGCCCCTTTTGAGTAGGTCGCAATGTTTTCTTTTTACGGAACAGTCTCGTGCAACAACTCAAGAACTTATAGATGTAACTAGTTCATGAAACTTACTCTTCTCAAACCAAGTGCTTGGTATAATTGTTTCTCAACGTTAGTTGTAAGGTGAATGAAGTTAGAATTTCAGCTGTCAGACTGTACATTAGTCAGCTCAGGCTGCCTTAACAGAATGTAATAGACTAAGCAGTTACAACAATGGCATAGATAACATCAAGATTTTTTATCTGCCCAATTGGTCACACACTCTTCTATTGAACCCTTAGCCTAAATTCCTTCTTCCCTCTCTTCCTATCAAGCCCAGGTCACATACTGTGACTTCTAGTTCTATTTTATATTTTTCCTCTGGTTTCCAGAGGACTTTTCCCCCAGGGGCTAATATCGTTAGTATTAAGGCATAAAGCACCAGGTCAAGTAAAATGAATTGAAGCTTACAGGAAAAGAAGAAACTGGAAATTGTCTAGCTCTATCATAGATACAATAGGGAAGACTCAGAAATGATTCTGAGGAGTCAAATTCAGAGATAAGGATTGTGGTGAATAAGTTGAGGTGACAGAACTCTAAAAGTGGTAGTGATCTGTGAAAGAAATTGAGAGATCAAAGAGAAAAGGTGATTTATCACAAGACAAATACTTGGGGAAAATTGCTGCATATTGTTGTTAGATTAGTGTGGGCAAAAGTTGTCTGCAAGAGACTTGAATAGCAGAATGAGGTCTGTTGACCCAACCAAATTTTAACTTACCAGGGTGCACTTAAGCCTTACAGTATAAGCACTCATTGACCTTCCTGTAATCCTACTCTTCTTCCATCTAGTGTCTTGCAAATCCTAAAAAAAAAACTATTATTCTATTTATTTATGTGATCACAACACTTGCCTTGCATGCAGATATGCGCCTAATAATTAGTTTCTATAATGTGAATGAACAGAAGATCTGGGCTCTATTCCTGGCCCTACCACAGTCTGTTCCTAAAATCTGCTCCCGGGTTCAGCCTTGAATTTCCATCCTGTTTGGGCACTCAGCTTCTTAGCCTGAAGAGGAGGAGAAATCACTCTTCACAAGCACCCCACTTAGGTGCTTATTTCTCAAATTTTTATAACAAGACACCAAAACATTAACTGTACAATCAGCTACACCTGCAAGTTCAACAAATAATTGTAACTGGTTAAATATTTCTATGATATAAACAGTTGACTGGAGATCTTGAGGGAGAAATATATTTGGGAGTAAAGTCAGAGGTTCTAGGGACACACAATAATATGCGGTCATGGCAAGGGGGTTATTGGAGGAGAAACCAAGTTATACAAGAGAAGCAAAAACCAAAAGGAAGGACTTGAAAAATACAAAGGTAGCCTGTTGAGCAGACCCCGCCCATAGGGCATGCTGAGCTGGCAATTGAGACTGGGCTTGGTGGCAAATCCAAGCTCTTGGGAGGCTGTAAACAGGTGGATTACTACCAATCTAGTAGTGAGACCCTGAACATCCTGTAGACCCTTCCCTAAAATAAAAAAGAAAGAAAAATACAAAGGTAGATTTTTCTTTTTCATTTTACTCAACAATCTCCTAAATGAGAACTGAGCATAGTTTGATTTTCAGGCAAAGAAGAGGTGAAAATATCAAAGTAAAAAGATGATAATAATAAGAGCTGGCAAGATAGCTCAGTGGACTAAATGTCTGCTTTGGCAAGAGCAGGGAGGAGGGTTTGATCCCCGGCCCCGCATGCTGCACTGGTGTACTAAACCAGTGAACAAATCTGGGCGTGTGGTGCACACCTCTAATCCTAGGGTGGGGGAGGCTAAAAACAGGAGGATCACCATGAGTCTGAGCTGTATAGCGAGACCATGTACCAAATACATAAATGAAAATAGTAATAGTAGTGGTAGCAATAATAATAGTAATAATAATAATAATAATAATAATAATAATAATGACAATGATATAAGCTTAAGAAATTTAAAGACATATAAAACATTTTTCCCTGGGCCACATTGGTTAGTGATAAAATGGAAATCAAGAATGTTATTTCTTGGCTTCTCATCCAGCATTCCATCTGCATTTCTCTATGTTAAATGGTTGTGCTAATGCTTAAAAAATATCCTAAGACATTTCCACATCAAATAATGTTAAAATGCAAACAAGCTAGGTAAAAAGAAACTATCAAAAATACTCATATTCAAACAAAGGCTGTATGTCTTACTAATTCATAATTTCAGAATAGATTTCATTCCAACATATCTTTGTCTCCTTCTAAGGCACTGAAAAGCTATTATTTGCCTATGTAGCATGTGGACTCTGGGAGCTTAAAATTCTAAAACATAGAATTATTAAATGAATAGTACTTATTGCAACATGGCTTACTTTTCCGTAAGCCATTCTGATAACAGCATCAGGCCCTTAGCTGAAGGCAATGTCAAGGTCAATCATCTCATTCAAGGCCTCTAATTAAGACTACATTTTTGAGGTCAGGATAATGCATTAGTTTATTTTAATAGGAAAAAGATCAAAGCACTATCTTAAATTTCCCTGATGCAAATCATTGCTGCTTTAACCTGGATTATATTAACAAGGGTGAAAAACTATATACCTATTTTAGATCCTCTCACTCTACCCCAAAGATGTTAGGCTCAAAAGAATTGAAATTTATTTAGCTATGAATAAATTCCAAGCTGCTGCTCACATCACATGCTCTTTTGTTTCCCCAAATAGAATGCAAAAATTTAAAAAATAGAAACAATACAGAATTTCATTTAACAAAATAACAGGAATTTGACAGTGGTGGTTGTATTGCATAATGTTATCTTCGAATCAGTTATTTAGATTACCAGATATAAACATGCAGAATTGAGAGAAATGAAAGTTAAAAGAAATTAAAAAGGAGAAACAAAAAGAAAGCATTAACTATTCCTTTTAATAGACCTGCAACAATCAGGAGACTTTATCTGTTTTTAATCTTTCTTCATTCTTAGTTCTCCTTGAAATAGAATTTTTTCATGGAATAAGCCACGCTGTTGAAACCAGTTTACCAAGAGTTACACAAACGGATCATTCACCATGCTTCTGAGGTTCTTGATTCCCGCAGTGCCTGTGGTGTCGCTATTACTTGGGAGAAAAGGTTGTATGTTGGGTAGAGTGGGGTAGACTGCACTAACAGCCTTCATGGATCCCAAGTGAATTCTGTTCATATAGTAGCCAAAAGTTAAGATATTTCCTACAAAATCATGAATTTTATTTCACAATCTCATGGGGAAAAATCAGAAAATCTAGCAGAGTGGGGTCACACTCTGAAATGGCAGTGGCTGAGGCAGACCATGGCCAGTCTCCTTTAGATGAAACATGCATTCAAATTTGCCACCATCCTTCCTTCTTATTGTTGAAAGAGTTACAAACTGGAAGACTTACTTGCTTTACCTGGCACAATGTCTCAGTAATTACTGTTATTTTTTCAGGTTACAATGCTTCTTGTTAGGATTTAAATTCTGCACACCCACAGGCTCAGTGTCACCCATGACTCTACCTGGCCAGATTGTTTCACCACTTTGGCATTGTATACTCTTCCCTGATTCCCTGCCCTGGAATCTTCAAACTGTCTCACTGGCCCTGCTGCTGAGACAGTTTGCAGTGGACTCATGACTTAAGAGCCAACACATCTTACCTTTGCTGGAGATTTTCCCAAACAACTTTATGCATATACTATATGCATAAAGCAAGCCACAACAAAAGATGTGCGGAGGGTTGACATCCCTGGAGTGTAGTGTTGTCCATGCTGGGGAAAAGTAGGGGTTGGGTGGTTATCCACCTCCCCTACAACACCTGTAGAATGATTTCTCCATGCTTCCTCTGGGGGTGCTCAGAGCAATGGTCCTCATTGCCCACAGCAGTAGTCCACTCATTTAATGGGCTTTTCTCCTTCTCTAACTTTGTACCCTCCTTTCCTCAAGTCTCCTGAGATTGCCTCCCAAATACACTATGTATATCGGGTCTTTGAGGAAGGTTTCTGATATTTGAAATCAACATAAGTCTGTATTTAAATAGACTTTACTGAGAACATCCTTAACATAAATGAGAATAGCTGATTGGAATTGTGAAGGATCCAGAATTAATGAAAAAGAAATCCTGAATGGACTATAGAGAGGAAATTTATAATAACTCTGATTTAAAAAAAAAATTTTTTTTTGAGAAAAAATTCCAACAGAAAAAAATACAATGGACAGGTCAACCTTAGAGGGCAAGACTAAACCTAGTAAATTTGACCCAGGAAAACAAAGGTTCAATATAAAGTCAGTTTTTAATCTTTAGAGCATTCCAAAATAAACTGGCCTGCTTTGTACAGAGTGGCATATTTCCTTTCAGGGGTTTAGAATTGATAAATATATTTTCTTACACATGTACATATACATAGTTCATGTTACCCACATGCACTGTTTAATATGGTAAACATGGGGTTACATATAGGAAATATTGCCATTTATTGAATTGAGTAGCTTTTCAGATGTTTCTTCTGAGGTTAGAGATGGCGGTAGAAAGAGATAAAGCTGAGATTAAGTAATGGGAGAAGTTTCTAGTTCCCACACCATTATAGGGATATAATTTAGCACCTCTATAAAACATAGGAATGCCTCAAATCAAAATGCATTTTTCGCTTCACAGTGAGAATCTCTTAAGTGCACAGGAATGCATAAGATCAGGTGAATAATCTATTATCTGAAAGATATTTATGACGCCTAAGGTGGAGGGCATGGATTCCAATCTGCTCCTCACAGGAACACAGACATGATAGTAAGCCAACAGGGAGAAAATAGCTGAAATATTTGGAAAAAGAGACTCTCCCTGCCAGAGGTGATTGGATTCAAGTGTTTCCTACTTCTACTCTTCTTCAAAGCTAGAATGCAGTGAGTTAGGCAAATTAAAACACTACTGTAATAGAAATGGAAAGATTAGAGTGTGCCAAAGAGTGGCATCCAGTTTTCTTCTTAAGAGGTATGATTGGAAAGAAGCACTTTGTTGTAAAAGGCAAACTGGAGGGTTTATTCAATTCCAGTTCAATATAGATAGGATAATACATGAGAAAATAGACATTATGCAGTTGTAATTCAATATAGTTTCTGATAAATGTAAGTTGTGGGAATGTGGTTCCAGCCACTATGTATTTTATCAAGACCTCCTGTGGACTGAATTACAGCTTCCATAATGGCCAGAAGCCTTCTCTTGTAAATTAATGGATTCCAGTTAAGCCAACAAAAGTAAAAATTAAATGAGAATTCATTACAGATGAATATAAAAGGCCTGATGGGATGGACTCCCAAAGTAACGATGTCCAATTTTCGAGGAAGGAGCAACTTCAACTGCCACCTAATGCAATGGTCTCACAATGACACTGAATTCACATCCACAGAAAATTTATCCCTAAATCCAAATTCCAAGACTCATAAACCCAAAAAATGGAAGTTTTGACTCTTTTAGCACAGATACAACCAGCTACAAAGTGCTGCTCATACCACTATGCCAGTAACAAGGGCTCCTTAAAATAATCCAGTAGGACAATTGAGAGAACTGTACTAGGTATTATTATCTTAACCTTTTTTCTATGTTTTCAATTACTTTTAGTAAGAAATAACAATATGATAGTTTCTAAACACATTAGTAGTACATTCGCAATGATTGGCACATTGCGTATTCTTCTCATAATAGTTATACAGAGTATAGGGTGTAGATGTGCTAAATTTCTAATCGATATTGGTAAGGGATGAAAAAAATTTCTTCTCTTTGAACTAAGAGGAAGTAGTTGTATACATATTCCAATGTTCCATAATTGCAGTGGGCTACCGGTGAAACTGGCAATGTTGGAGGCTGTTGGTTTAAGTCTCTTACAGCTCATCATACGAATCTAGCTCTGCATTTTATGCCTCATAATTAAGCTTTTCTGCTGGGTGACCACGGGCAAGTCAGAGCAAGACCTGTATAACAAAACATTCATCTTTTGTATCTTCCAAGGTCAAATACCCTGAGGATTAACTTTGGAGACATGTACAGTACTTTGTAGAACTGTTGCCAGTGTCAGCCATCAGGATGAGTCATGGCCATTGCTTGACCAGTTTGCTCTCTGTGAAAGCCTGAGAGAATATTTTTTCTCTAGGTGACTCTCCCTAGATATACTATACTTCATTTATCCCTTCCTCTAAGGTCCCTTAATCTCCTTGAACAGAAAATTTAGGAAACCACTAAGTTATAGGATATTACAGCACAGGTTCTCTTATGTCTTGAGTCTTCACTGACCTTGAAGGGCTAGAGCCAAAATGATGGCTATCCTCATAACCCTTCTTTTTCTCTAATCTTTGGTCTATTAACTTACATTCTCAACCCTCCAGCAGAGAAGCTTCATTATACTATTACTCTATAACATAGGAATTAAGCTTAACTTCACTGTCTTTCTGAATACGTCTTAGACTTAGCTTGAAATTGATATTTTCCATCAATCATTGATATTCTAATAAATCTCTATAGAATATGATAAAAGCAGTTACACATTTTTACACAGACATTTAGTAATCCAAGGATGTACAAAATTATAGCCTGTCCAGCCT
>PVKN010003908.1:0-35433 GCA_004027915.1 Capromys pilorides | reverse complement strand
TAAAAAAAAAAAAAAGAAGAAGAAGCTGTGGAAACCCAGACACCAGGAGGGTGAGATCCTCAACACAGAGAAAGAGAGATACCAGATTTCAGAGCAGTGCAAGGTGGATCAGAAAGCTGTGGACTCAGATTTTAGCAAAAATCAAAGCTGTTCCTCAGCTCCGGGGCTACCCATGATCTGTTTTTGCTCTGACAAATGGAATTTATCCTGATAAATTAGTGTTCTAAATTTCTTACTAAGAACCTAATTAAATAACTGATACATTTAAAAAACTTGGGGTATAGAATATGGAGTGGGAAATGCAGACTGATGAAGAAGACAAAATATGGGCATAGAGAAATACAGAATTCAGTATAAAGAATGTACTCTTAAGCTTGGAAAGTGGAATTAACTATGTATGATAAAGTATGGAATATATAGAATCTAGTAAACCAGCCATGGTGGTGCCTGCCTGTAATCCCAGCACTTGGGAGGCTGAGGGCAAAAGGATCATTGTGAGTCTGAGGCCGACCTGGGCTACAAAGTGAGTTCAAGGCCAACCTCACCTGCATAGCAAGACCATGACTCAGGAAAGAAGAAAAAGAAAGAAAGAAAGAAAGAAAGAAAGAAAGAAAGAAAGAAAGAAAGAAAGAATCTAGTAGAACGTGGTATGGTGACTGAAATGTGTAGAATGCACAGTGCAGAATGGGGAGTGACCAGGGAAATAGACAGCATGAAGAAATGGAGGAAAGAATGGAGTGGAGCACAGTATATGGAGGATGGCCAATACAGTGTATCGATGAAGCGGGGAGAGTGGAGAATGAAGAGTGAGACATGCAATGCAGTACGGAGAACACGAACAACTGAGAGTGGACTATGTAGTTGAGTGGAAATGGGGAAAGAGGGCATGGGAAGGACACAGCCGGTAAGTGGAGAACAGAGGGTGCTGAGCACAGGGAGCAGAGCAGGCCATGTAGAGAGTGACACAGGGAGCGTGCGCAGGGGAGACTGGTGCGCGGTGAGAGGAGGTGCACAAGACGGGTGGAGTGACACGGAGGGCAGGGGACGGTCCTGAAGAAGCTGGAGCGTGGGTGCGGTGTGCTGGGGATGGACATCATAACACGGAGGATGGCATCTGAGAGGAATCCTCGCTTCTCAGGAACAGGGAGAGGGGCTGCAATAGAGAAGGATGGATCATGGGGCGTGGCAGATGGAAGCTAGAGCTGCACATGGGAAGCGAAATTGGGGGAGCAGGTTGTGGAGAACAGGACATGGAGGGTGCAGGGTGCAATGCTGGTCAAAGAGCAAGAAGTTTAGAGCACGAGCTGAGCATGGCGGCGCACATCTATAATCCCAGCACTCGGGAGGCTGAGGCAGGAGGATCGGTGCGAGTTCGGGACCAGCCTGGGCTACAAAAGTGAGCTCAAGGCCAGCCTGAACTGCACAGTGAGACCTGTCTCATAAAGACAAAAAAAAAAAAAAAAAAAAAAAAAAAAAAAAAAAAAAAAAAAAAAAAAAAGAAGTTTAGAGCACGGAGACTCCGTGCTTTGTCCGTATATAATAACGGACAAAGGATGCAGCGAATGTGGAATGGGGTAGGAAAGGAGACAGAGAATAAGATGTCGTTATGGTGGATGAGGTATGTGGTCTGACGTACGACGTATGAAGAATGGAGCACTGCACACTGCATATGGAGGACAGAGACTGGGCAAGGCAGGGTGGGTGTCACAGTGGGGAGTGTGGTGTACGCAGAATGGAGACTGGGAATGGAGGAAGAGGAACTGCTGTGTAAAATACAGTTTAGAAACAGCTGACAGAGAATGGAAATGATGCACACAGTACAGTACGGAGAATGTAGAATGGGGCGCTGGCCACAGGCAAAAGCAGCTGGGCACGACAGCACACTTTTGTAACCTTGCCACTTGGGACCCTGAGGCAGGAGGATTGCAAGTTTGGGGCCAGGCTGGGTAACTTAGTGAGGTCTTGTCTCAAACAAAATAAAAAGGGCAATGGATACAACTCAGTATACGGCACCTTCCTAGCATGCACCAGGCCCTGAGTTCAATCTCCAGGACAGAAAACAAAACAAAACAAACAAAAAACACTCCCTGTTCCACATAGTATGGCATATTTAAGATGGAGAATGGAGTATTGGACACACAAATTGAAATATGCAATACTGATAATAAAGAATGAGGAAAAGAGAACAGAAAATTGACTATGAGATGGAACAATCGAGAACAGTGTATGGTGTATAAAGCATGAAAAATAAAGTACAGGCAATGGAGAACAGTGTCTAGCCAATGGAGTATGTGTTCACAGGGTATGGGAAATTAAGTTGGTGGGGAAAAGAACAGAATAAAGAGAATATCATAGGAGGAACAGTAAGAATATAGAACATTATAAAAATATAATGTTGAATATAGAAAAGAGAATAGAGCATGGATAATAGAATGTAGAGCATGACGACTGTAGTATGGAGGGCGTGGCATGGCAGATGCAGTGCAGAGAAGGGGATGCAGAATGGACAGTGAGGAATGGGACATGGAGGAGGAATGGAACATTTTAGAGTATGAAGTATGGAGAAGGAAGAAAGGAGAATGAAATGCAGTGAATGGATTAACAGCATGCGAAGCCTGAAACACAGATGCTGAGAATTGAGTTTGATGAGGAGAGTAAGGAGATTGGAGAACGGAGTGGGGAGAACGGAGCACAGAACATGGAGACAGGGCTATGGGACATGGAGCACAAAGAATGGACTGGGGATTATGGGAAATGGAGACGAGGGCATGGTGAGTGATGCAAGAAAGTGGAAAATGGCAGGTGGGGAAGGAAGTACGAATTACAGAGAACGGAACATAGAAGATAAAAATTAGAGTAGAGAATGGAAACTAGAGGAGGGAGAGTAGACAAGGTATATGGAGGGCTGACAATACAGATGAGGCTGGAGCACAGACAGTGAAGTGTCTATAAAGGACAGGAAATGAAGTAAGAAAAATAGAGTATGGAGAACAGAGAATGGGGAATACAGAATACAGATAATGGGGTGTAGAACAGAGAGAAATGCGAGTGGGGAATAGAGATTGGAGAGTGGAAAACACAGATTGAAAGATGAAAGTGGAGCATGGAGATTAATTACATAGAATGGAAAATGGAATATAGACAATGGAATACAGAGTGTACAAAGGGGTACTGAGATTAAATAATAAAGTAGAAAATGGAGTTTGAATAATAGAGTGAAGAATGGAATATGGAGAACAGAGTTTGGAGTACAGTGTTTGGAAACTATGATTAAGTGTAATAGAAAATCTAGCGTGATATATAGAGAATGTAGGGGACGCACCACGGGGAGTTGTGTATAGAATGTGGATCATAGAGTGGAGGGTGAAGACTGTAGTACGGAGCACAGAGTGTGAGGGCAAACATAAGACTAAGAATAGACAATAGGCTCACGAGGAGGACAGCGTGTACAGCACCTAGTATGGAGAGCGGAGGAAGAGGAATGGAATGCAGAGATGGTGTAGTGAGTGGGGCACGTAGGCCACCAGGGGCATGCACATCCAAAAGGCCACCAAGTATCTGAAGGATGTCACATTAAAGAAGCAGTTTGTGCCATTCTGACATTATAATGGTGGAGTTGGTAGGTGTGCCCAGGCCAAACAATGAGGCTGGACACAGGGTCGGTGGCCCAACATGAGTGCTGAATTTTTGCTACACATGTTTAAAAATGCAGAGAGTAATGCTGAACTTAAGGGTTTAGATGTAGATTCTCTGGTTGTTGAACATATCCAGGTAAACAAACACCCAAAATGCACTGCTGTACTTATAGAGCTCATGGCTGGATTAACCCATCCATGAGCTCTCCCTGCCATACCGAGATGATCCTTACTGAAAAGGAACAAAGTGTTCCTAAACCAAAGGAGGAGGTTGCACAGAAGAAAAAGATACCTCAGAAGAAACTGAAGAAACAAAAACTTATGGCACAGGAATAAATTAAGCACAAAATAAATGCAAATTTTTTTTTTTAAAATATGGAGAACAGACAATGGTTGTGTGGAAAATGATGAAAGAGTGTGAAAAGTAAAACACTAGATAGCAGAGACTGGAGGTGGAGATCAGTGGTCGAGTGCCTGTCTGATGCATGCAAGATCACACTCTCAGCAGTGTGAAGGAAAGGAAAAAGAGAACGCAGTGGAGGATGGGGTCCTGAGGAGGGAGCGCAGCTACGCAAATGCAGTGTGGAGAACGAGAGCCAAGTGTAGGACGGCGTGTGGTTCATGGAGTATAGAATGTGGGGAGACAGAGAACGCAACGCGGAGTGTGGAGAATCCAGATTCAGAACAGAGAGCAAGACGGGTCCTGTGGAAAACTCTTATGTGACCTGGAATGTGGAGCCGGAGAAGCGGGGGGACAAAGAACAGGCTTGAATATGAAGCATGGAGTATGACATAGAGAACGGAGTACGGTGATGTCATCTAAAATAAGGGGCCTGGAACACTCAGGGTGGAGCACGAAGAGCGTAGGTTGGAGAACACAGTGTAGGTTATGGACAAAGGAATATAAAGTGTAGAGGATGATATATGGCAAATGGAGCACAGAGAGTAGACGATGGGGCACTGAGTATGGAGACTGGAGGATGGGGTGAGGAAAAGGATACATGAGGTGCGGGTTACGTGGAACGACAGACAGAGACCAGGGCACTGTGCGAGCATTAGAAGGGATGGGGAATGGAGATTGATTCGAGGAAGGACAATGGAAAAATGGAGTCTGGATCCTGAAAACGAAGCACAGAAAATGATGCGTTATCTATGTCCTATGTAGAATGGTATATCAAGTATGGCATATAGAAATGGGATACAGAATGCAGACAATGAACTACGGGGAAAGGAATGTTGGGAGAGGGTCAGTGGCACACAGAGAATGGAGAATGTGCATAGAGAGTGTTTTACAAACACAGCAAATGCAGAGCGCAGTATGGAGGAGGATAAATGTACCACGGAAGGCAGTATATGGAGCGTGGGTTGTAGAGGGGAGCAGAGTGTCAAGGACGGAGTATGGAGGACACAGAATGGAGCTTCACAGATAGAGTAAGAGAAACAGAGAAAGACAAATGGAGAAGGGAGTGTGGGGTGTGAAGAACAGGGCCGCATGGCATCGGGAAGATTGCTTACGGCATCGGGATTGGAACATGTGGATGAAAAATGGCACATGTATGGTGAGTATGCCCATGTGGAACAAAGTAAGCAGTTGGAGTGTGGACTATGGAGAGTATAGGGAATGGGGTATGGGGAGTGGATAATGAAGTATGAGATGTTGAGTATGATGAGCATAGTAAGGAGAAAAAATAAAGAATGGATCTTGGTATATGGAGCTTACGGAACGGAGAATGGGTTACAAAGTGGAGATGATGCAGTGGTGAACATAGGACAGACTACAGCAAACAGAGTACACAATAGAGAGTGAAGAGTGGAGAATTCATACAAAGAGTGAAGAATGGAGCATCTGGTATGTGAGATAGAATCAATGTACAGAATATGGATTATGGAATGGAGAAGGGTGATTGAGAATAAAAACTGGGACATATCAGTAGGGCACAGAGTGCAAAGAAGGAAGTGTGCAGTATGCAGTGGAGGTCTGAGGAGTGTGAAACAGAGAAAACTGCGTGAGGCAACCAGAGTGGAGCGCACGGGCTGCACCGGCCCTGCCCCCAGGGCACATTGAGATGGCCACTGAGACTGAGCATGGTGGTGCATGCCTGTAATCCCAGTGCTGGGGAGGCTAAAACAGGAGGATCACTGTGAGTTGGAGCTGCATAGTGGGACCCTGTACCAAATGCATTTAAAAAAAAAAGATCTATGTAGTATGTGATGTTAAGGAGAATAGAGAATGGAAAATAGATTATAAACAGAAAACAGATTATAGATATAGACAATGTTATGGAGTATGGAGAATAGTCTGTATTAAGGATGGTGTATGGAATGTGGATTATGAATGTCTTAAAAAGTGAAATGGGCATTGTGGGGCACACCTGTAATCCCACCCCTCAGGAGAGTAGGCAGGAGACTGATCATGAGTTTAAGACCAACCTGGGCTACATAGTGAGATCCTATCTCAAAAATACAAAAAGAAAGAAAGAAAGAAAGAAAGAAAGAAAGAAAGAAAGAAAGAAAGAAAGAGACAAGCTGAGTGTGGTAGTATGCACCTGTACTCTCAGCACCAAAAAGGCTTAGGCAGGAGAATTGCTATGAGTTTGAGGCCAGTCTGGGCCACACAGTGAATTCACAACTACCCTAAACTGCATAGTGAGACCCCATTTCAAGAAAAAAAATAGAAATGGTAAGCCAGGCCTGATGGGCCACACTTGTAATCTCAGCACTTAGGAGGAAGCTGAATTACTGCCAGTTTAGGTGAACTCTAGTTCCATAGTGAATTCAAGACCGTCCTGAACTATATAGCAAGACCTTGCCTCAAAAAAAAAAAAAAAAAAAAGCCCAAGGTCATGAAAATGTCACCTTGAGTGTAGGACATAGACTATGAGAGCAGGCTGCTCAGTCGTCCGTATGGGTTCTGGAGAATGGAATATGGACAGTGGTGAATGAAGCTGGATTACGCAGAGCAAAGAAACTAACACGGAGCATGGATACCTGAGTATGGAGAACAGAGACTGGAGTACAAAGTCTGGAGAGAGGCGAGTGGAGTGAGGAGATGGATTGTGTTGAATGGTGAATGAAGAGGCGTGGATGACAGAACTAATGTGTGTAAAATGGAGAAGCAAGAGTGGAACATGGAGATTGGACTGTGATGTGTGGATTGGCTAATGAAGAATGCAAAAAAGAGTACGGAGAATACAACATGGAGACGGGGCAAAGGAGGATAGGGGAGGGAGGCTGGATCAAGGCTGTTTAGGTCTGAAGTAGAGAATTAAAGAGCGGAAAATAGAGCATGGGGAATGGAATGCTGAGTGTGTAAAACAGAATGAACTGTGCAACACTGAGGATGGAGCAAGGAGAGTGCTGCACACGGACTGTTGTTGGGAGAATACAGTAGGAAGCGCAGCGTGAGATCGAGGAAGCGTGGAACACGAGAACTGAAACAGTACGGCGTGGGCGGCACGGAGAATGAAATATGGAGGACAGATCATTGACCACGGGGTACCGATCATGGAAGATAGAGCGTGGTGGGTGAAAGAAGGGGAGCAAAGGATGAAGAGTGGAGAAAGGGATGTGGAGAATGGGGCGTGGAAGGCGGAACTCACGCAACGGAGACTCTAATGAGGCGTTGGAGGACGGAGCGCGGGGGATAGTGACGGATAACAGCGGGAGGCTAGAGAAAGGAGGACAGAACACAGACGGCGCATGGTGTAGGGGCAGGCGCCAAGGAAAGGCACAAGACAAAACCTGACGGCTAACACCGTAAAATCGGTCACATGGCTCTCGGTGGCTGACAATCATAGGATCATCACACGCATATCAGCCGCCATGCCCTTGAGAAAACATAAGCTGTTACATCCTTATAAACATGTCATTCACATTATCTGTACTGATCCCGCCCCTCCCAGGGCCTGGAGCACCAATCAGTGAAACAGTTATATTTAGAAATCAGCTTGTCTCTATGAGTATGGGGTACATCTTACACTCACTGGGCATCCTGAGCAGGGTGTTCCCTACGATATAGCTCCAGTCTACTGCTGGTTTCCCTTCTTCTGCTTTCTCTGCCACACTTCAAATGAACTTTTACTTCCCCCATGCCAACCTTGACTCTTTATTTTCTGCTAAGAGCCCCACTCCTTTATTGTTCTCTAGAGTGATGGCAGGGACCCAAAGAGAAGTGAGGAGTCACTCAGAGACCCCATTGGCTGGATGCAACACTGGAAAGTGATGTGCAGGCAGCAAAGTAGGGAGGGGTGGGGAATGGTGCATAGAGGACAGGAATGGAGCATAGAGCCTGAAGGAAAAAGAATGAAGAATGTAGCACACAATATGATAAAGAGCACGAAAATTAGGTGTGATGCCTGGAGTACAGAAAACGGACCACGTTGTGGAAAAAATTAACAAAAAGCTGAAAGAATGAAGAATGGATTGGAGGATAGAGAAAGAGGGTGACATGATGTGTGGGGTGTGCAGAACGGAAACGAAGCCTGGAAGATGGAGAAGGATGCGTGAAATACTATGTACAGTGCAGAGACGTGGAGACATCACACGGAGAATGAGGAAGGGGATACAGTGGGCAGTGGGGGACGGAGAGCAGAAGGGGACGTCAGTAATAGAGATGGGGAGTGGGGAATCGTGTGGAACGGGTTACAGAGTTATGATCAAGGTTTATGAACATGGAAGACATATGTGGAGAATGTCGTATGGAGAAATCAGGATAGAGAATAAAGCTCAGAATATGGAGTATAGGTGCTAAAGTGTGATGTGTGGAGAACAGAGACCATGCTATGTAGAATAGAAGACGGAGTATGAGACAGGGAATATAGAGAATGTGTAATGGAACAAGACGAATGGAGATAAAATAAATTGGAATTAAAAGTGGACAAAAGGCGATGGCATATGCATGGAGAGCACAGAGTATACAGCATATGCTGTGGTATGGAGCACGAGGAATGGGTTACGACGTTCAGGGTGGAGAATACCACATGGCGAGTGGTCTAAGGAGAGTGGAACACAGAGAACGGGATGTGAAGAATGGGACAAGGAAGGTGAAGAATAAAGTACAAAAAAGGGAGTATGAGGAAGGAAACGTAGACAACAGAATGTGGAACAAGTAGAATGGAGAATGGAGGGTGAAACATGGTGCGTGAGGCAGAGGGCGTGGTAACTGGAGTGCAGTGTGGCGTCAGGTCCACACACGCAGAGCATGGAAAGGGGCAGAAGTAAAGAGAAGCGCTGAGACTGAAGGCAAAGTCTGAACGATGCGGAGTGGGCTGTGGTGAATGGCGGCATAAGGAAATGGAGGATGGAAGAGGGATTGGGAAGGGTGGTGCGTGGATAACGCAGCATGTGGATGACGGTACGTGGGTAGGGGATCACAGTGTACTGAAAATGGACAATGGCTGGTACCGTACAGGACAGAGGTCCTACTGTATAGGCTTCCGAGCATGATCCTCCGTCCCCATAGAAAGAATGAGAACAATGTGCAGAGGACGGGGTATGGAGCACGAAGACAGAGAACCAACCACAGGCCGTGGAAAATGGAGCACGGGGAATGAAGGAAGAAGAATGGAGAGTGGAGAACAAAGGTGAAGTAGGGATGGAAGGTGGAGAGTGAAGAACGAAAGATGGAGGGCAGAGAGTGGAGGGTGGAGAGTGGAGGCTGGGGTGGGGGTGGATGGTGGCGTGGACGGTGACAGATGGCAGGTGGGGACCAGAGGGTGCAAAACGCAGCATGGTGAGTGGGCTCCAGCTCCCGCTGCGCAGATCTGGCAAGACTGTTCCACCTTCCTTTCTGAGGATCTTTGTAATGGGCTAGGTACTGCGTCAGGATCTTCTTTTGGGCCATATATTTGGCAAATGATCTGGGGACCCATGCAAGCGGGGCTCACGGGTAACGACAGGATCTTTACCATGTCATGCTGTGAGATTAACTTACCCGCTGGGGTTGGGCTCCACGCTGTGTTCCTTGTTTGTATCTCTGAGAGTGTCCAGGGTGAGCTGGGTGCCCGCACAGGCCTTTACCTCTGGGGCTGAGCACCTAACGTGTGTCACTCCTCCTCCCCTGGGTGCACATGTATCTGAGGGTCATGAGCAAAAAAAGGCCTTCATTTCCTGTCCGATCATGCAGAGATAGCAGTGTCTCAGGAAACTGGGAAACTCAGGAGAACTCCCACTGGGCACATCTGGGAGCTTCCAGGAAGCCAGGATGCCAGGGTGGCCCAGCCCCAGGTGCAAAGCTCAGAACATTACCCTCTCTCTAGGCATCTAAGGACTTCAGGGCTACCCTTTCCCACAGCAGGACGCTGCAGGGAAGCCTGGGAACAATGTGCTGCCCTGAAATGGCCTCCTGTGGTCCTTCCAGGACAGGGGGCTCCAGGCCTGACCTACCCACAGCCTCTCAGTGTTGCAGTGCGGGTGTGAGAGCCTTCTGCTCTTGGCCGCAGCCATCTTTGCTCCCTTCCCTGCCCCCTCAGCTCTGCTCCTCCTGGCCTTTCGTTCACCTTGGGCCTCCTTGGGATGCCTTCTGGGTAGTTTCCATTAGCCAGATTCTGTTGGAGGAGAATGAGGATTTGCTGATTTAAGAAGAATTTCAAGTGGCTCACATTAGCAAACAAAGGAGGACCCTCATAAGCCCCTCCATAGGCCCCAAATACCCACAGGACTGAGCCTCTCCACCTGGCTCTACCCTGGGCCATCTCCCCACCCCAGCCTCACCCCAACCACTACTCTGGCCCAGTCCCGGCCCTAGTCTAGAAGCTGAGACCCACAGAAACCTGCCTGCCTCTTATCCCACCCCACCCACTGCTGCCCACCAGGCCCTGGAGCAGCAGGCTGGGCTGAATGACTCAAGCAGGTGGCAGCAGAGGCCTCCTCGCCACAGCAGCCCCAGTGAGGGGCTCAGGCTGTCCTTCCAGATGCCTG
The DNA here is from genome assembly GCA_004027915.1 of Capromys pilorides. Taxonomy (NCBI): domain Eukaryota; kingdom Metazoa; phylum Chordata; class Mammalia; order Rodentia; family Capromyidae; genus Capromys; species Capromys pilorides. Next base: position 24,880 of record PVKN010003908.1, on the reverse strand, counting down.
AAGCAGGGCGTCCCAGGGGGCTGCTGTGAGCCATGGCTCCCAGAGGAAGGTGAAGGCCACAGGGAGGGGCATTGCACAAGCCAGGAAGCAAAGGTTAGAGAAAAGCAAATTTGATAAGGCAGCTTTTGATCACAAAAAGGCGCCCCTCCCGGTCTCCAGACCTCGTGGCCAGCAGGGAAGTTCGCCAAGTCTGCTTGCCCGTGTCTGTTCATGGAGCTGCTCCTGTCCCCAGCCTACACCCAGCCCCTGCCTAGCCTTGGTACCATTTCCCTTTTCCCATCTTCCCCTGGGTTCTCTGCCTCAGCCATATTCTGCTCAGGAAAGAAGCAGAATGGAAAAGACTAGAACCCTGTAGGCCTCCTGGCTATTCTGGGTTGCACTGGAACCAAACTCAAGCCATCCCCTTCTCAGATCAAACTACCAGGCTGGGGAGCCCAGGTCCCCCCCCCCCCCCCCCCCACACACACACAGAAGTAGAACCTCTCCCTCCACCACCAGGTCCTGCCTCAATTCCCTGCAGGGCTGGGATCATGAATGTTACCTCCGGCAACTCACAGCTGAGAGTCCATGGGATACTGAGGCCTGGGAAGACATGCTGGGAGTGGAGAACATTTTTTTTGTGTCTCAGAAACTTAACTTGAGATGATTCTAGTGACTTAGAGACCTGGGTGTGTGCCTCGACCTGGGCATTGCCACTGGCATTCTTTCACTTCAGTTTCTTTCCACTGTTTTGCCCCCAAAGGTGGTAGAGGCTGAGAGGCCAGAAGCTCTTGGTACCTTTAGGTCACAGCTGTGCCACATCTGCTTCAGGGCAGACCCTCTGAGAAGAGAAGGAAGATGTTGCTATGGGCTGGTGGAGAACGAGAGGTCTAGGAGTGGAAATGTAGGGTCAGGCCCGAGGCTGACCCTGTCTGATCCTCCAGTCCCTCCCTGCCTCTGGTCTTGCTCCTGTCTTTGCTATGCAAACTTCCATGGCCCTTGGGAATGTCACCGCAGCCCAGAGCCTGGGCAATGCTGGGAGGAAGGGACTGGGGAGTGTCCGGCAATAGTAGGACACTTGAGTGACAAGCCCAGCAGCGCCGAGGGAGCTGGCTCCCCTGGGCAGGCCAGACTGGTCTGCAGTCCTTGGGGCTTCTTCGAGAACTGATTGCGCTTTCCCATGTGGCACCCGGCTAGACGACTGTTGTCCAGCTGCCCACCATGGCTCCCCAGTGCTGGGACGGGAGGGTCATAGTTTCTCTCTGCCACAGACCCTAAAGGGTGTCTCTAGCTAGCCCTATTCAGTTGCCCTCAGCCTCTTCTAAAGAGCCCCTGGTAAGTGCCTCTGCTGACCCCCACACTGCTGCTGTGTAACGCACCCCACACACCTACCTCCTAAACTTCCCGGGACCCCCTTGGCCGGTCTGTCCCTACCCCACTTATCCCGCAGTTCTGCCATTGAGTCTTACCACCACCCTCCCCTACCCCGCCCCCAGCCTGCCTTCCCGGATGCACCACCCCCACTCCTACAGCGGGCCTGCAGCAAGCCCTCAGGCCCTAGACACCAACAGAGTCGTCCAGTCCCAGCCTCTCCCAGGCTCCTGCGCAGTGCTCTCCTCCTTCCCAGGCCTTCCCAGGCCTCCCAGCTCCCTTTTGCTGCTTGTGACCCTGAGCCCTAGCTGTAGTCCGCCTGCCCCCCACACCACCTGGCTACTGCTCCCAAATGTACAGACTGACCAGGGCTTCTTGTCTTGGGTGGACCTAAGATCATATCCAAAGCTTGGCCCTGAGAGGTGGAGAGAGCTGGAGGAGAGTGAAAAGTGGTCAGAGGCAAGAGGGGCTGCAGGCTTCGGGGTGCTCATCGACAAGCACGGCGGGCTAGGCAGGCTAGTCCCCGGGAGGATGGAGTAGCCTCCCAGAGCTAGCTCAGTCTCCGAGGCTCCGAGTAGATTTCCTTGCTACTGGGCGGAAATGTTGTTGTCTCCTGCGCCCCCGTGAGGTCAGCGGTCAGCATGACACCCATTTGCCCACTGAGGTGGGGTTTCTGGGGGTGCAGGCAGGAAGTGGCTCAAACCCCCCTCCCTGCTGCCCCCAAAGTTGGGGTCTTCCTTCTCCTCAGGTCCTCCAGGAGCCTGAGAGGAGAGTGTTTTATTCCAGGTCGGGTTTAGCCGCCCCAGGCCGCAGCGAGAGGACTGCTGGCCCCACCTCTGCTTCCTTTCCTTCTGTCTGACAGAATTCCTGTCATGCCCACAAAGACTCCCTGATCTTGGCCCCACCCGTGTTCCAGCCAGCCCAGAAGGAGCCCTGAATCTGGCCTCACACTGAGCTCCCAGCTGGAGCCTGGGCCTCAGGGCTGCATGGCGCTGCCTGAAGCTCTCATCTTGGCTAGATTTTGAGAACGCAGGGTGCTACACTAAGCCCATGTCCTCAATGTCAGCACATAAGCACCTCAAGCCAGAGCCATGGAAGGAGGGTCTTCCAGAAGACTGGCCACTGAAGCCCCCACGGGGCTGACAAGAAGCTGTAGAAAATGGAGTCCTGCCACACCCCCAGCACCCTGCAGCATGGCGGGCCCAGGAACTCCAGCTCTCCTGACCTCTAAAGCAGAGGCATCCCATGTCCTTGACGCAGGCCATGCCACCTCCCTGGCTGCAAGTCTGGATGCTCCAGAGAGGACATGGGCCCCAGCACTGATGGCCTAGGGGATGTCCCCAGCCCACCAATAAGCCAGGCAGTCATTGTGAGAGACCCAAAGCCAGAGTCTCATCAGACAGCCAGTTGCAGTCTGGGGCAGGAAGAAGACCAGAGCTGGGCAGACATGAGGATCTTGGATGAGCTAGAGTGCTGGTCACAGGTGCCTGATACCATGAGCTTTCCCTGGCAGGTGAGCACAGGGACACAGGTGCTCCTGATGAGTGGTGGCAGGGACCCTGGGGGAGTTGACTGTGCTCCTGTCTCCTGGTTCAAGTTGTCCAAACTCCTTCCCCTCTTAGTCTCACGACGAGAGAGGAAAGGACTAAGCTGCTCTTCCTGAGGTCTCTTCTGTAGCAGATGACTGGGTTTGGCTGGGCTGAGGAGGAGTAGGTACACCTTGGAGATCCCAGGAAGCTAGAGATTGGAAGCCACCTCCTCAGTGCTTGGAGTAGCTCTGTCTCCTTCCCCACCCCCAGGCCAGAGCACCGGATGGGCCCCCATGGACTTATGTCCTCAGATCTGATGGGGCCAGAGCCAGGGCAGAGGCAGGGGCGCACGGCGAGCCCAGCTGGGACAGCAAACAGGCCTTTGGGGTCTCTCCTTTCCCTCGCCTGCCCGCTGCAGGGGGCTGGTTGGGGCCAGAGCCAAGGGAGACTTCCTCGATTTATCTCTGCAGCCAGCAGCCAGCCCCATGCCTGGAATCCGGGGTTAGGCTGAGGTTTGCCTGCCCTGCTGTGAGCAGCTTGTAGCTGGACAGAGGGCCCAGGCTGAGCAGGGCCGAGAGGGCACTGAGGACATGCGGGGTAGGGGGGGGGGGGGGCTGGGAGAGGATGTTGGGGGTGCCTCACTGGACGTGAGTGAGGCTGGGGACCCTGCAAAGGCAGTAACTATGTTCTTCCTGCAGCTGGACTAAGGGCTGGGGCAGGTGCCTGGCAGTGCCTGCCACCGAGAGAGGGTGAGAGGTGCTCAGTCTGGGTGAAGGATGCAGGCAGAAGGCAGAGGATTACCAAGGGGCAGTGCCATGAGAGGCCGAGGAGGAAGAGGAGGCAAGAATAAAAGGGCTTCCAGCAAGAAGGAAGGGAGGCCTGGGGCCCTGAAAGCCTCATCTGCTTAGTGCTGGGCAGCAACCAGAGGCAGCTCAGCTCTAGGGCTGCCTAAGGAGTAAGATCCCCTGGCACTCAGGGGACAGAGGGAGTCCTAGAGTCTTAGGAGGCGCTGGCTGCATGGGCCTGATTGCAGTCTCTGGAGCCATTCCATGACACATCAGGCTCCCCTCATAAGGCTGTCCAGAGATAACCAGGCCATAATGATCAGAGAGGGTCACTGGTGGTCTCCATGCAGCCTTCAGGGTCCCCTGCGGTGGTCCATCCCTATGCTGCCCACTCACCACTACCCCATGGAGGCCAGTAGTCCCCTCCCTAAGAAGGCCTGGGTTCTACCCAAGTTCCTGGACTCATAGAACTGGAAGCCAGCAGAGCAGGTTAGACCCCTGCCCTACAAAGTAAGAGGGAATTCTAGGTCCCGGCAATGCAGGTCACGTATCAGCATCTGGCCTTGGGCAAAGTGTGTGTCACAGGCCCAGGTGGCCTGGATTCCTGAGGTTGGTGGCCAGGAAGGTCTGAGAGCTCCCCACTAGAGCAGGACTTGCAGGCCAGGCCACAGCCAAGTGACGCAACAAGACATAGAGGGTTCCAGGGAGAAGGAACCTAAAAAAGCAACCAAGCCAAGGTCTTCCCTAGGGATTTGGGCCCTACAGACACCCCCATACCACCCCAGGGCTGGGCCCTTGGGCTGCAAGTCAGAATGACTGGTCATACACAGTACCATCCCACCTGGCTCCAGACCAGTAGACCCAGCTCTAGTGCTTCCTGAGGCCAATGGACTCCACCTGCCACAGACTTGCTTCCCCGGCCGTTAAAGCACACTGATTGGACCCAATTATAGGTGAATCATCATAAAATGCTGTGGTGAGGACCTCCCTTCTCTGAGGGAAGGCTGTTCAGGACATTTCTCTCTTCCTGATGTCCAGCATTTGTGCAGGACAATGCATCTATGGTAAGGGGTGAACCTTTGTCTCTGCCCTGGGATGTGAGCAGGGCAGATACTATTTGGTGACCACACTTCTGTCTCTGCATCTCCTTTCTTTGCCTTTGCCCACACCAACTTTGGCCCCCGCAAGGCTTTTGGTCCTGGATGCCACACAGCTCAGGAACCTGCTCTAGGGGTCTGTCTCCCTGCCGTTCTGGGCCCCATGGATGTCCATATATTCATAGTGGAAAGTTCTCACTGCCCTTGCAGCTTCTTCCCGGAGACCCTGTTAGCTCCTAGGAAATAAGTATGCTTGCTCCACTGCCATTCCCACAGCGCCCTGTAGCCCCTGCCCTACAGATTCCACTCTCCCACAGCATCATGGGGGCTCCCATAGAGCACAGGACCAGCGAGGAAAGAGACACGTCCTATCTGCAAAGATCTCTCGGGAGCTGGGGTCAAGATGTTTGTTCCTGAGAAGGACCCATGGCAACACCTGGGCTCAGTCCACTGTGGTAGGAGGGATGGGAGGGGCGGGACTTGGGGCCGAGTCAATGCGAAGCTGCACTGAAGTTGCAGCTGCACTTCCCTGAAGTTGTCCCTAGATTCTGGTCTCTGTGCTACAGGTGACTTCAGGGCATGGGTCACCTGTGGGTAAGCGCCACCTACCTGGGTCCCCAGATCCCCACCAAGGCTCCTTTAAACCTAGGGATCTTTCCCAGTCAGTGCTGCAACTGCACGTGGTGCGCAAGACGTGGAGCCCCTCAAGGGCCCCAAGTCCCCAGGTATCCTGGGCAGGGTGACTGATGTTCGCAGGAAGCAAAGAGAAAGGTTGATCCCTGTCCCCTTCCTGACAGGAGAAGAGCACCTGTATGGAGGGCACAGGCTACTTGACAGAAGCAGGACAGGTACCAGATGACCTCTTGGCAAAAGCTGGTGAGGCCCTGAGGCAGAAGCCACCCACACCCTGAGCTATCACCAAGGATAGCAAGACTCTGCCTTCTGCGCTGTGGAGCCGCCCAGGGTCAACACACAGTGCTGTGGACTCTCTGAGGCCACCTGGCCCTGTGGTAGTCCACATGTTCGCCCCAGTTCATGGGCTGCTGGCCTAAGCTCGGGTCTGTGTTTTCATGATAGACCAGTGGCCTCAGCCATCATCTTTCCCCTCCCAGGGGACTATGTAGCCCTCGGCACCACTCAGTTCAGAGCCCCGGCCTTCCCTGAAGTTGTCCCTAGATTCTGGTCTCTGCGCTACAGGTGACTTCAGGGCATGGGTCACCTGTGGGTAAGCGCCACCTACCTGGGTCCCCAGATCCCCACCAAGGCTCCTTTAAACCTAGGGATCTTTCCCAGATGGCCTCTGGGTCTGGATCGTAAGGGCCCTGGGCCACCTCTTCTCTGGATGCTTTCCAAAGGCTAGCAGTGAGCCAGCCCCATGAGGATGGGTGTCTTCTGAGCCCCTCACACTGAGAAAGTTTTCTAGCTGCTCCCAGCAGCTAGCAGGACTTCCAAAGGTGGCACTGGGCCCTTAGTGGACACAGCAGGAGGGCTGAGGGAGCTGGTAACCAAAGTGCTAAACTGCTTTGTGGGGACAAATGTCCTGGAAAGAGCAGGTTGGAGAAAGGAGGCAGTAGGCAGGGAGGGACAGGGCCTCTGGGTAGCCAAGAGAAGGAGAAGCCACCAGAAGCCCTTGTGTTCTACGTACCGCCCCGCTTAGCTGAGGGAGTCCCTGGCTAGTGGCACAGGGTGAAGACTGATGGAGGGGACATGGGCAGGGCCGCCTCTTGGCCTTCTGGAGCCCCCTGAAATGGCCAGCCCCAGTCCTGCTCACCCTATGCCACTGGGCCCACTGCCCTGTCCTCTGAGTGGCCTCACCCGAGTTGCAGGTGCTGGGGGTGCTCCAGGGAGCCATGTTTGAGCCAGGCTGGGGTAGAGGTGGCTCTACTCGGACCAACTCACGGTTTCCACCAGCCCCGCAGGCTAGTGAGGCCCTGGTGGGTAAACACGTGTGTGTGTGTGTGTGTGTGTGTGTGTGTGTGTGTGGGCATCGTGGCTCAGCCTCCCGCCTACCCAGTCACTTTTTCCTCTCTCCCTAGTTCCAGGCTGGGCTGTGGCAGCCATATGGCCCACTCATACTGGGTGGCTCCCTGGGGGTTGGAGGTGGCAGGAGAAGGAGATTCTCCTCAAGTGGAGCTTGGGGTGTCCTGTGCCTAGAACAGGGTCCGCAGTTTCAGGAAACTCATTTCTAAGGCTGCTGCGTTTGGTGCCGAGCTGCTCAAAGCTGGTTATACCTCCGCAGGCCTGGAAGAGGCCCCTGGCCCTCTCCTCCCAGGCCTCCCTTCCTGCAAGAGATTTTGAGGGATTTCTTAGAAAGAGCAATTAGAGTGAGCCACAGGCCCTGTGAGGTCCAAGAAGCTCCATGGCAGGCCCAGCCTGCTTCCTTCCCAGCCCTGCAGCGCCAAAGGGTCCCTGAGAGCCAAAGACGCAGGCGGCGAGCCTACCCAAACTCCAGCAGCCGCCCAGGCCCATGAGCCTCCTTTCTCTTGGTTTGCAAGGGCCCTGTGTATGGGGGGAACACAAACTAAGAAGCTCCAGTTAGGCCCAGGCAAAGGGGGGCTTCAGAGCCAGCCTCTGCCATCAGCCACCTACTCCCATGGTTCCAGGTGCCCATAAGACTCAGGTTCTGCCCCCCACTGTTGGTCAGGAAATGGTCCTTCTTCTTGAGGTGAGCCTGCAGGGGCTGTGGGCTGTAGCTGTGGACTGTGGGAATGAAGGCACGGCAGGAGTAGGGGGTGGCTTGAGCTGGTGGCAGAGACCCACCAACTGCACATCCCAAAGCCAGAGGGACAGAGACACCTCACGCTGAACACCTTGGGGAAAGCGCAGCTGGCTCTGCACCCTCTGCCAAGTGGCCAATGGGGAGGACCTGTGAGGTTGTAGGGGCTGAAGGCCCTTCCGCTCACAGCCTCCCTGGTCCAGATTCTCCGGGCTGGGAGTGAACAGCAGCTATGGGAGGCCCAGGAGCCCTAGTCTGCCGTATCCTCTAGGCTTGAAGCACCGGGATGGGAAGGGGACATGTCCCTACATGACACAGTAGGCCCAGGGGACAGGCTCTTCTTGTACTTCTCTTCATGCCCCCCCCCCCCACCCTCATTCCCCTCAGGCTCCATGGGCACTGAGAACTGAGCCAGCAGAGTCCTACTTTTTTAACAGAACATCATCACAGGGGTCTTAACCCTCTGAGCTCAGATGCCTGGGGCTATAGGACCCAGGGCTCCCCAAAGTTGAGCTTTCCCCAGGCTGGCAGGACGTTCTGGACACCCCTCCTGCCCCCAGTGCCAGCTCTGCACGTACAAACCCCACCCCAGTAACCCCCCTAAATCACTACCCTGTCTATCCACAAAGCAGCCCTGTTCGAAGGCCCCTACTGGGCCTCAGGGTCAACAAGACTGAATTCAGAGGACTGAGACCCTGGCAAAGCCGCCTGGCTCCGAGGGAAGCCATTTATCACCCTGAGGCTCTGGCCCACCCGACCGCTCTGCCTCTGTGGCTGGCGGGCCCCACAGCCCCCACCACCAAGCCGTCCTTTGGCCACGGCTCCCTTCCCCACCCACTGCCGATGCTGTCTGCTGCTTCAGACTTCCTGGCCCCAGAAGGATCCTTAGACCTTCTTCCCAAACCAGTGACCCCAAATCCACTCCACAGAGTCCAAAGGATGAGATATCAAAGGCATGGGTTCCCTACAGGCACTGTAGATGGAGCCTATAAGTGATACATTATCCCCAGAAGTGTCCCCAAATCTCCCTTGTGAGTCTCCAGCGTCCTGTGCCTTTCAAATGAGGTCTTATTGACATATTTTTTTTCAGGAAAACACCTCAGGCACTGTCCCTGTGGGCCCCATTTGAGGAACAGAGGCTACACAGGGGTTGGTTTAGAAGCCGCCAGACTAGATGCTCAGCCCGGGTACCTTTGGCAGGGCAGCCACCTCCTGGCACAGGAATGTCTGGACAGTGGGCATCTGGGGCCCTGAGGCTGACCAACCTGGGGTGACCCAGGGAACCTTGCCTGTGCCTGTGGCCTCCACATAGGAGGCTGGGCTGGACCCCTCTCTAACAGGACCCCGCTGCCTGCCTAGTCTTAGAGATCCCAGCCTATGTAGGACACTTTGGCTGCTGCAGTCACAGAGCTGTGACCCCTTCCCTTTTCTTAGACAAGGGCTCCTGGGCCATGCCACAAACTCGGCAATTTGCCTCTCAAAAAAGAGCTAGGCTTGCCTGCTTAGGCAAGTGCAGGGACTGGGGTTCGATCCCTGGCATCACATGCCGCCCCAGCCCCACCCTAGAAGCCCTGAGCTGGCCACCAATACTGGGTGTGGTGGCACATGCTTGTAATCCCAGCTCTGTAGAGGCTGAAAACAGGAGGATCACTATGAGTCTGAGCTACATAGTGAGACCCTGTACCAAATACATTAAAAAATAACATTAAATTTTTTAAAAAAAGAGCTAGGCTGTGTTCCCTCTAGCGACTCCTCAAGACTTTGTAGCATGTGTCTCCCGACGGGTGCAACACCTTCCTTCAGTGGGCCTGGTGTAACAGGTAAAGCAGGAGGGGACCATCATAGCATTGAAGAGCTCCTGGAGGCTTTGGAAACTCTAGGGAATAAAATCCCAAATGTCCACGTTGCCCTGAAGAGGAGAATGGGGGCTGGGCGTACTGGCAGCCCCAGGACCTCAGGCACTCTCCAGCTATGCAAACAGCCCCGTGGGGGTATAGCCAGCCCCAAGATCATGCGGTCAGCTGTGTGGCCTGTGCTGTCCCTGTACTTGGCCGGTGGCTATAGTGGTAGATGTGGGTCCCGTAGTGAGCCCAGATATTTTAGGAAACTTATGAGTTGACCCAGGGAGACTGGCTGTGCTGGCACACTCCATCTGGCTTCCTTTGATCTTTTTTTCCACCACTACCCTCCCCCCAGCACTCCCCCATAAGTACATGGTATGGCCTGGTAGCTGTGAGCATCCTCAGTCGAGAGAAGAGCCCACAGGCAATGCTGGCTTTCTAGGGTGGAGGAAGAGAGGTAACAAGAGCAGGGAGGCCGAGTGGAAGGCAGGTTTATTGCCATCGCTTTCCGGGCACCTGGAGAGAGCTATGTGTACACAGCCCACCAGCACATGTGATAGCGGCCACCCACCCCCTCCCCCATCCTGGAAACACTCTGTAGCTCCATCTTATCCTGTACCTGCAGCCCTGGCAGCCCATTAGTAAGGGTTTCGTTTGTCTTCCAAGACCTGGTGTGCTCAGCTCCAAGATCAGGCCTGCATGGTCTAGGCACCAGGGCCAGGCAGGCCAAGGCACAGGAGTGGGCCCCAGGAGGGTCTGAGCACCTGGGAGCTCCCATGGTGAGGGGCCCTCCAGCCCTGGGTAAGGCAGGACGACAAGTGAGCATGGGATACGTGCCCTGTCACCTCTACCCACCCCCGGGGTAAGAGGACTAGAGGCAACACCAGCTCCCAGAACAAGGTTTAAGGGCTTGATAAGACCAGGAGGGTCTTAGTCTTTTGTAGGGGAGCTCAAAGTCGCCCAAGGGCTAAAACTTGTGAGCTCATGAACAGAAAGAGATCTGGTCAGGCCCGGGCTGACCTCTCTGCTCCCCTCCCCTTGCCCTTTTTGGGGTCTTGGGCGCCTAGCGGGCGCCTATTAGGCAGTGTGTCTACATTCCCTTCCTCATTGGGAAGAGGATAGAAAAACTCATACCAGAGCTGGAAATAGCCCTCTCCTGTAACCCGCGTGCCTGTGCATATGGCCGTGCTGATTGGCTCCCCTGGGGGCACAGGTGGCCCTGTAGTGGACAGGCCCAAACAAGGCCTGACTACATTCATTTGCTCTGTAGCAGGGGCCCAAGAGCGGCGTAGTAGTTGGCAGTGGTACCTGCTGTGGGGCCAGGGCAAGGGCACAGCAGCTGGAAGTGCCACTTGCCACCATCATGACCAGTAGGGACAGGTGGGCACAATTGGGACATCCCCTTCATGAGGCAGAATTAGGTACAGAAGGAGTCCAGCATGGAAAGCAGTGATGACCAGGGCCACTAATTCTCACCCACCATCCCCTCCTGGCCCAAGCCGTGGAGAATGTGGTGGTCTCTGTGGCTGGATGATTGGTGGGTCCCCAGGGAGGAGCTAAGTTCCCAGTGCAATCCACTAGGATCACGCTGGTTCTGGGCACTGCCCATGTGGTGAACTGCACGGAGGACCCCTCTTGTAGACCTGCACACTGGGCTCCAGGGAGGGTGCAGACTGCAAGTGTTGGTGGAGGGGGCCCACCAGGAGAGAGAGGGAGGGCTGAGAGAGTCAGGAAACTTGAGCCACCCAGCTGCTCTGTCACTTTACTGTCAGCTCTCAGCTAGTGCCCTTCCCGGGGACTTCAGCACCTAGCTGTCCAGCTGTCCCTGGTGCCCGAACTCCCTGCCTCCAGGGACGGCAGTGAGCTCTGAGGCTGGAAATAGCCTTGCCCTGAGGAGGCCCTTGGGGGATACCCAGGCAGTAGAGGTCTGGCCAACTCCTCCCTAGAGAGGCTGGGAGGGACACCCTGGAATAATCCTTATATGGATTAGGTCACCTCCAGGTCCTTCCTGCCATGGTCTCCTCTGCTGGGGTTGGTGGGCCTTGCGTGGTGGAAAGCAAAGAGGGTGGGCTGGGGGACAGAGCTCAGGGAGTGGGGTGGCAAGGAGCAGCTGCAGTGGATGGAAAGAACGCACCGCCAGCGGGTGGCCTGGCAGGCCACGGCCATGTTCTGCACGTGATGTTTCTCTCTTGGAGGCCCTTGGCCTCTTGCAGGCCCTCTCACTTGCTAAAGTTTCTCACTTTCAACTGCTTCCCACTTCCCATGTTTGCTTTCCCTGGTCCATCCAGCTAGGGTCCAAGGAGCCAGCCCTGTGTGACTTGGCTGCTTCTGAAGGGCACTTCCTGAAACGCTTGGCGCCCCCCTCCCCCCAGCACTGGGCTTCTGAGCAAGCACCTCTGTCTCCCAGCCCCACTCCCACAGAGCGGTGGCTGGAGGGGCCAGGACTGTGATGCGGACTGCAGCAGGGGTGGGATGCACACCTGCTCACCTGGCCGCCTGCTCTGAGTCCTGGGCAGGGAGGAAGTCCAGCAAAAACAGAAACAAAAATGCACTATGGCGAGGTGGCCTCCCTGTCTTAGCCTTGCTGGGATCTCAGTTTCCTGCATGTGAGTCAAAGGCAGGGAGGGCCCCCACCAGACGATGTGACCAGGGTCCTCTCTTCTCTCAGCCTTGCTCAGGAGATGATCTCCTAGGACATCAGCATCCACCTGCATCATACCTGGCCACCAGGAACAGTCCCCCACTCGTCACCCTTCCCATCCTGAACCTGCGCCCCAGACCAGAGTTCCGCTGCCATCCTATTCTCTTCCCACTGTTCCTCCTTGTTGTCGCCCAGGGGAGCACACCATGGGCACTGGGCAGGGACTGAGCATTCAGGATGACCCTGGTTGTCCTAATAAGGAGAGGTTGACAGCAGTGTTGGTTGTGCTTGTGCCTAGCAGGGGGACCTCTTAACTGGGTATTGGGCTCTGACACAGGAGCATCAGGCCATCTTCTTAGCCTGGCCAACCTGTCAGAGAGGGTTCTGTCATCCCATCTTCCCTTTTTGGCATTTTTCTGGGGATAGGAAGGTACCCATGAGTCAGGGTACTAGAGCAGGAAAGGAAGAGGTTTCCCTGGGATCACTTGGGGCGTCGCCACTGTGCTGTGGCCATTTATGCCCCTGAAGTTTGCAAGAGCCGGAGGATAGGGTGGGGACTGAGAAGACAAGATTAGGACTGCCCTCTGATATCACTGGCCAGCGGGGCCCAGGAAGCCAAGCAGATCAAATGAGGAAACTTGAAGTCTGGATAAAGGAGCTGACTGGGAGCCCAGGGTCCTACCAGCACTCAGCCCTTATCCATTTGGAAGCCAAAGCTTTCTACTCACATCACCTTCCTATGGCCTCCTGAGCCTCCCCTGGCAACTCTTGGGTCCCCAGGTAACAAGGCTTCCCCACCCACTCCTGATGGCAAAGTGTTCTCTTTATGCAGTGGGGCTGATGGGCACCACTGCCAGGCAGGCAGGCCCAGGTCCTCCCTGTACAGAGAAAGGTGAAGCTCCGAGGTCTGGGCCTCACCAGTGACCACCAGCCTCAGGCATGTGTCTGCTGCACCAGGAGAGATAGAGCTCTTGGAGTCACTGAGCACTCCCTGTTCCTGGAGTCTCCTGGTAAATGAGGCCAGGGAGGCCGGGCCCCTAACATGCCTCCTAAAGCTATACTTGTAGTGGCCTGTTGTCTGTGGGAAAGATCTCATTTCTCCTACAGGAGAGTATATGGCCTAACAACTGTTCTGACACTAATGGAAGTGCCAGGACCACGGCAACGTATGAAGTGTGAATCAGGAGGAAGAAGGAGGGCACAGGAAGGGAGTCTATGACCTAGGTGCAGGAGGCCCTGGGCAGGAAGCGGGTGGCAGAGAACAGTAGCCTCAGGCCTCGAGAGCTGGTGGGCAGATGTGGCCAGGAGTCTGAGGTAAGTCTCTTGCAAAGATGTCCCTGCCGCAAGGTTGTTGTAAGGATCCAATTAAATATAATCGATATAAAAATGCATTTCAAAATGTGAGAGACTGCATACAGAGTAGGGGGTAGTAATGCCATAAAATCAGAAGGGCTGCTGGGTAGACTATATTGGAATTTTAAAATGATTATCAAAAAAGTGATTATTAGGGGGCTGGGGAGATAGCTCCGTGGCACAAGTGCCTGCCTGGCAAGTGCAAGGTCGTGAGTTCGAATCCTGGTCCCGCCAAAAAAAAAGTGATTATCAACCTAAAATACACAAACTATTTGGCCTAACCAGTTCAAATGTCAAGAAACGCAGTTTTCTAAAAGGTTATGTAGGACTGCTGAGAGTACTAGTTCCAATGATTGTCGATGTGAACCACTTACGCTTCAAGGTAATTTAAAAAAATTCCATTTTGTAAAGCATGGAAAAAAATATTGTCTAGCTTCTCAATAGTTGCCCTGAAGGCTTACTGGTTAGTATTGTTCTGTGGGTATCAAGCATCTGAAAGAGGTTGACAAGTTTGGAATAAAGACCAGTAAGGGAAGAGGATAAGTCTGGATTATCCCATATGGAGGCCACTAGCTACACGTGGACATAAAGTAAAAATTCAATTCCTCAGTCATGCTAGCAACATTTCTAGTCTGAATTCTTGGCTATCATGTTGAAGATTCCAGATACACAAATTTTTTGTCATCACAGAAAGTTGTGTTGACCAACAACATAGAAGGATAATAAGGAATGGTTGAAAGGAACTGAAGCTGTTTAGTGTGAAGCAGAAGACTATCCTAGCGGATAATGAAGATGTCAACTTAATATTTGAAGGACTCTCATGAAAAAGATGAAGGTTACTCTTATTTTGTTGCATTTGTGGCTGTTGGCTTGAATAAGAAAGTTATGAAACAAAACAAAACAAAAAAAGATGTCCCTGCCAACCTAGCTGCAGGCCGTCAGTCAACAGCAACTTAGGCCCTCTCTACTAGGCTGCCTGTCCACCTGCCCCACCTATGGGCCCTCACAAGATCTGGGTAGGGAACATGAGGACCTGACACACAGCCCCACAGCCTCCCATCTCCTAGGGAGAAGTCATAGGGAGCAGCTCCAGGACATAGCCCTGGGTGCTTCGTAAGGAAGGGTGTGGTCCCAAGCAGAGGTCACAGGCTCATCTGCCTGGAGCCTAAGGAGGCATAATCCGGGGCTCTCTGCCTAGGTGGGGTGCTCGTCTGGAAAACACACAAGAAAAGATAAAGCCTAGAACTGTTTTTCCTTGGAAAAAAAGGAAACTTGTTTTATAGAGGAAAAGACCCATGCTCTTCCTCCTTTCCTACACTTCGTTTGGGGCCAAAGAGGTAGTTTGAGAAGCAGTTCATCTAACCTTCATTAAATGTAACCAAGTATGGTCCCCATGTACAAGTCACACACAGACTTTCAGATGGCAACACTCGGGAGTCCTCCGCGCTCAGGCAGGTGAGGCAGAACCTCTTCCAGCCAAACAGCTGGGCATGGGCTAGAAGCGGGAGAAGCACACTTTAAAGCCCAAGTGTCCGGAAGTGTCTGAGATGAGGCTGGTGACACTGTTCTGCTTCTAGGGGCCAAGGACCCAAGAAGCCCAGGAGGAATATGGCGATGGGGGACAGAAGCAAGGAGAGGAGAATCAGCCTGTCTTGGCATTTTGTATCTTCCCTGCCCTTTTCAGGGGACTCTCAACACCCAAGAGTCTACACATCCTCTCCAGGACAGGGAAGAGGATCTAGAGACAGAGTCCCTCTGCAGCTCCGGGCCAGACTGGTTGCCCTCCTCCTTGTCTTGGCCTTAGTCCTGGCCCTAGGCAAGTCCTCCACAGTGTGCTTTGGTTCTGCGTCTTCAGCCCATGGCCTCTACCACCCAGATCCTGGCAGTATCCCTGATGCTAGCAGTAGGGACTGTACCTAGTTTAGGGATGCTCTCCTGGAACTTAGAAGGTGGCAGGGGGGGAAGGATGTCACAAGGAAAATGCCCACCAAGAGTTGGTTCCACCACCAGGGCACTCCAGCTGTCATTTTTCTCCAGTGAGTCCAGATATCCAAGCAGATAGAGACCCTCAGGATTCAGTGTGGAGGAGGACCACCTGAGCAGCTCTCCTTGAAAAATGAGCAATTGCATCTATTGTGGCTGATCCTGACTCTGTTTCCTTGTACTGATATGCGCAGAGCTGGCTAGGACTTTTCCTTATCCCCTCAATCGGCTTTAAGCAATGCATATTGCTCTAGCCAAGGTTCTGGTGGTCTTTGAAGACGGAGCATGTTTCTCCCTGGTAATTCCTACCTGTAGCTCTTTACTATGAGCCAGATCAAGACAGGACTGAGAACCAGTGCTCCATGCTGTCAGCTGGGATCGAGCCTCAAGATAGAGGCTGTGACTTCCTGGGGCTTGATAGATTACACATCAGAGCCAAAGCACCAGACCCCAAAACATTAGGTACTATATCAATAGTGTAATGCAAATTACTCTTTCTGCATATCCTTCTCTCTGAATATGGTAGAGGCAAACGCAGGCCTCCGCTTCCCTCCACTCTACTCATCCTTCAGTCACTCCCCTCTTCATA
The DNA here is from genome assembly GCA_004027915.1 of Capromys pilorides. NCBI lineage: Eukaryota > Metazoa > Chordata > Mammalia > Rodentia > Capromyidae > Capromys > Capromys pilorides. The sequence continues at coordinate 8,996 of PVKN010003908.1, read as the reverse complement.
AATAAATTAAAAGCTGGGTTCCCTTTTGCATAAAGGTCTGTGTTCCAGATAGCCATCTTCGTGGCTGGACTTCAGGCCCCTTGGCTCCTCATAATTATAAATATACTTCAGTGTCTTTATTCTTGTCATGGGTTGCACTGGAAGTGGTAGATTAAAATTAACTTGATGAGATTCCAATAATTTATCCTCGGGATTACAAATATAAACTTCTTGGACAGAGACGAGGACCAGGAAGGGCTCTCTACAGCACAGGCCTATTGCTCTCCCTAGGCGACTGTGCTTGAGCAGCCAACAGCAATTGATATTCAGGGTTCACTGTCTCCTGAGTGTCTCTCGCTGTATGTTTCTGCATACCCTAAGAGCTACTCAGACACAAGTCCAGGCACAGGCAGCAGGGAGCTCAGTGCTCCCACCTGAAGAGCTGAGCAGTAGCCACGCAGCCTCCCTGGTCTCACAGGACTAATAGGGGAGCTAAAGCAAGGAAGACACCAGCTCCCATGGGGATGCCTACTGGAGCTGACACTTGACTGCCTCCTGGTCCAGCCAGGCAGGAGTGAAGACATGCACAGTTTTAGGTCCTGTGTTATGCTGGTGCCTCTAGTCTCGGGGTGGGCCTTCCACACAGCAGTACAGATGCAATATCTACGCAAAGCCCAGGATACTCCAGCTTCAGTGGCTGCTGGAAGGCGAAGGCACGTGGAGAAGGGGCAGTAGGAGACAACCCAAACCCATGGTGCAGTCCTGCCATGGCTGCTCCTTAGAGGCAAGGGTGTGGTACTGGTCCAGAAGTAAGAGCAGGCAGGCCCAGCAGCCTCATGGACTTGACCAATGCTCCATTTGTCTCTAGGATCCCCAGGTGTCTCCTACCACTGCGTGGCCTACACATATGGCTGGTCTGGATGCTGGCTGTCCTGTGAGTACAGAACAGGTATACCTGGTAAGATAGCCAGATTTACCAGGAAAAACACAGGACTTTTGGAAAATCTGAATTTCAGGTGAAGAATCTCTAATTAGTCAATAGGAATATGGATCCACAATTACGTGGCCCAGCTCTTATTAAGCTTTGGTTGTTTTCCTGGGATTCAGATGTAACTGGGCATCCTGCCTTTTACCTGGAGACTAGATACAGAGCAGCACCAGCACCTGTTTGGGCCACTTCTTGGCTATCTACCTGAGGTGGCTGCTCTGATCTGTTTACATCAAATTAACATTGAACTAGCTATTCTTCAGAGACTCTGGAGCTGGAGCCCTGCTGGACAGGGATAATCTGGGCCACCCATCACTGGAAGATGTTCTGTTGGGCACTGGTTTGAGCAGAAGCTTCTTCCCAGTGTCTAGATGCTCCTAGCTAGCCAGTGGACAGTGTTTCTCACAAATCCAGCTTTTGGCCAGGAGCTCCCTATACCAGAGGCCACCCTGCCATCCATAGTGCCTCTTGAAGCAGCTTGTAGTCTCAAGAACACATGTGACAGGAGTCGCATAGCCCTCTGAAACCTGGATACCACGTGGTTTCTCTTGGCCTTGGCCTTAGCCTGCTTGTCCTACCTGTTTGGATGGATGACTGCAGCTGGGCTGATGCTGTGCCACAACCTCTGTGCCCAGGGTGTTCTTAACCCCTTTCTTCTGTCAGGGTCCATCCCATAGACAGGCTGCTCAGCTCAGTCACTGAGCCCAACCAGCCACAGCAACACAAGCTGCAAAGCCACATCTTGGCCAGGCAGGGCTCCAAACAGGGCACCCTGGTGCCTCTGGGTCCCTGACTGGCACTGTCCCCTTGGATTCTCTTTCACCAAACACATCAGGGGAGTATAGCCATCAGTACCTGAGGGCCAGCTTGTAGCACCCATTGGAAACTGGTCCCCTTCAGCAATGACCCTAGAGAACTGTGTGAGAGGGCCTACAGTGTAGGGTCCTGGACCGTTGACCTCTGCTATCTCAAGAACAGGGCTCTAAGAGTGCTGTTGCATGCAGAGGGTGCCTACTATGCACACAGCCTGGAGTCAGGGCAGCTGGAGGCAGGCGCAGCTGCAATAGCCGAGATGTAGGTGACGGAAGCTGGGTGTAGGAGCAGCAGCAGGAAGGGATGTAAGCAGCCCAAGCCAAGTGGGGATGGCGGCCAGCGTGGGTGTTGCCTGCCCCTTCTCCCAGCCACCTCACTTACAGCCACCTCCCCTGAGGAGTGTCCCTGCTTTCCACGGTCTCTGTCCTGGATGCACAAAGTGATCATAGGTGTGTGGCACCATCCTAGGTGCTAAGTGGGAAGCAGCATGCCAGACCACCCCAGGCCCCATGGGTGTCCACTCCTTGAAGCCAGATGAGGCCAAGGCAGGCAAGAGTCAGAGCCTGTGTTCTCCAGGCTGAGTGAGCAGACAAGGTTAGGGTGGGGTGAGGTGAGTGGCCAGACCACAGCCCTTTAGAGTCCCCACTTCTCCCAGAAGCCCTCTGGGAGAAGAAGCCAACCCCATCCAGTGACAGCTGTGAGGCAGCTTGGGTCAGGGACCCTGCAGCCACCTGGCCAAACATGCCACAGCTCATGTCTACGGTCCTGGTCCTGCTCTACAGAGCAAGGAACATGTCCATGGTCTGGAGCTCTGCTCTACAGAACTGGGAGTACATTGGAAGTGTCAATTCCCAGGGCATCCCCTCCTACATCTGAGCTCATTGAATCAGGCTGACTTTCTTTTTTTGACAGACTCTCCCAATGTAGTTCAGGCTGGCCTTGAACTCACCATGTATCCCAAGGTGGCCTCACCCTTGCAGCAACTGTCTCGCCACGACACCTGGCAGGTTCCTTGTACTGCCACGGGAGCCTGCCAAGGGGAGGGCATCTGGAGGACCCCACTCAGGACAGACATCTTGGTGGGAAGGAAATGAGGCTCAAGAATCAGGAGAGAGGGCCGGCGAGATGGTTCAGTGGTCTAAAGCGCCTGCTTAGGAGGGCTCAGGCAACTGCGGGGACTGCAGTTCGATCCCCGGCACCACATGCTGCGCCAGCGCCACCACCAGGGCAGGCTGAGCCAGCCACAAAATGAATAAATAAAGAAACAAACAAAACACAACAAGCAAACAAATAAATAAATAAATAAATAATTAAAAAAAAAAAAGAATCAGGAGAGAGAAAGCGAGTCAAAGATCCACGGCTGATCTTGCTCCTTGGGAGCTTGACTTGTAGGGAAACAGGAGAGCCATGCAGTCCCCCAAGGACTCCTCATGTGCTGGAATAGGCTGCAGATGCCCTGTGCTCTCCCCACTCTCTACATCCATCTGGTAGGGCTACAAGAGCTTGATAATTAGACATGATAGCAACCTTTGCACCGCAGTAATTGGCAAACACAACAAGTGAGCGTTTACCTGAAAGCCTGTTATTTGGCATATCCCCAGTAAGCCCTGTTCTGGGGCCACATATGAAGCAGCAGATTTGTATCTGCAGAATAGCTGTGTTGGTGCTGTTCTGAGAAAGGTGATGTTTCTGAAAGATAGAAGTTCCCAATTCTTCCCAGGAATTTTATTAAGGGAAAAGATTCCATTCTGTCCAAAGAACAGAAGATTGGATGCACTGCAGGCCTCTTGCCCCTTTGTCAATGCACCAGGACACAAACACAACATAAAAGTCTGCATGGGTGTGCAGCCCCAGGCAGGCCACTTCTGCCTGTCACTCTCACCCAGCACAGCCGGCGCCTGTTGGCTTCGCAAGATGGGATTAGTCAACAGCACATTCCACCAAGCATTCTGCAAACAGAAGAATCTTACTAGGAAATTAACCTTAAAAGGTGACAGGTGTCTTCCTAGGCCACTTCTGCAAGACAGAGCATGTCGAGGAGAAGCAAAAACAAGAGTTAATCCCCAAAGCCTTCCTGTGGGACTTTGGGCGGGAGAGGGCCACGGCCCAGGACCTGGCTGGGGCCTCGCACCTCCCATGTCATCCACAACCCTAGGCCTTAACAGCCCCTTGTCCTGGCTTGGTAGGTTGTGGCCATGGCACAGGGCCCTCATGGCATGTACCTTCAGGACGGAGTGAGGAAGAGGCAAGAGGTAAAACCATGAGCTTCCCTTGGCCCTTGCAAGCCAGACTCCTGATAGTCAGATGGGGAGACTTAGACCTCAGACGTAAGGGCACACCATGAAGAGGAAGATGAGGAAGAACTACAGCCCCACCCTCCCCACCCCGCATGCTTACTCTCAGGAGGCTGGCAACAGAGGCCACTGGCATCCAGAACCCAGAGCCGCATCCTAGAAGGGTGTCTGGCCATGGGGAGAGGGCCTGGGAAGTGGAGGCCAGGCCGAGGTGGCCATAAAAAGAGGCCTCCTCTTGTCCCCTCCCCAAGATCTGCCAGGCAGGGTTATACTTGTACTGGGAGTCCACTGAGTCTGTTCCTCCATCCCTGGGTGGGCCAGAAGTTGTGAATGTCTGGGGCAGGGCCCCCCTCTCCTGGAGCATGCTTGGCCAAGCAGCACTGCTACAAATGCCATTATTACCAGGGTGCGCTTTATACATGTGTGGGGTTTACAATCCCTTTTATTAGTCATAAAAAGAGACAAGAGGAAAAATGACAGCATGCCGGGGCCAGAGCCCAGCTGCTACCCTGCTGGAGAGAAATATACTGGGTGATACAATCATTTTTTTCTAGGCCGCCTTTGGCCAGATCCAATCCTGGGATCCAGGGGTGTCACAAACTTATCGTAGGGCAGAACATCTCAGACCCTTTAAGACTCGTGCCTGGATGGAAGGGGACCAGAGGCCCAAGAAAGCTCATGTGGTTAAGTTTACTGGAGAAGCAACAAGGGAGGTGTTCAGGTCCAGCTCCATGAGTCTGACCTGCTCTCCTTGAAAGATCCCCACTTTTGAGATCCTTCCAAGCCTTGGGAAGTCCGTGTTGCCTGGGCCTACCATCTCTTGGATGTCTGTCACCATGTCACTGAAATTCACCTCCCTTTGTACACTGAGAAGGCCAGCCCAGCTACCATGGTAGGGCCCCCTGTGAACCTGGTAATACCCTCAGAGCCACCCCTCTCCAACTCCGTACCTAACCCCTAGCCTCCACATTGGCCTCACACTCACGAGTTGGGAGGCCATGTTCAGAGGAGCCCTCCTTGTCTTGCAGTGAGTGCATCTGTACCTGGTCAAGCCCTGGGCGTGCAAGGAGATAGGTATAAGTCAGGAGACTGTGACAGGTCAAATTGCCTTGGGTGGTCCCAGCCTAGCCTCAGCACCTCTAGTGGGGGATCTTTGTTCTCATTGGAGGCTACCTTGGTCCAGGTGTCCCCTTCACTGTCACTCTGCTCCTCAGCACCCTGACTTCTATGCACTGGGGAGCCCATGAATACCTTCTTAGGGGACAGAGTGCTGTACCCTGATAGCTAGGTAAGTCCCGAGGGTGGCCACCTCTCTGTCCACATAACCATGGGTGATTGCAGTTCTCCCATTGTTGCTCCTGGGCTGGTTGAAAGGGTGATGAACAAGAAAAGGGATACAGCCAGAGGGAAAAGACCTCAGAAGCACGGGTTTCCTGAGGGATCTGAGGCTCTCTCTCCCTGCCACTGGAAAGACAGGGATTTGGTGGGGATACGGTTAATTCCCTATCTGCCCTTAAACTGAGGCAGTCCCACCTCACCAGGGGATCCTTTGGTAGGAGTGGGAGATGTGGAGTCTCAGAGGTGCTCATCAGGCAGCCACTCCGCTACGCTGGACATTCCTGGCCGCCGAAGTGATGCCTGGCCTCCCACTGTGGAAAGTTGGCCCTAATCAATAAAGCCACAGTCTAAATAAATCACTCACAAGCTCTGTGCCAATTCTGCATGCTATAATAATATATTAATGGTAATGCCCTCAGAAACCTGGCTGGACTTGTGAGTAGGGACAGGGAAGAGGCCATGCTGGTGTCTCTAGGCCTGCCAGGCCCTGCCCTCAGCCTCTGCCCACTCACCAGTTCCCATGGCTGCCCCTGCCCAGTCATGGCCCAGCCCTGTTTCTGTGCTCAGGGCAGCCTGCAGAGCTCAGACCCAGGCCCACCCAAGCCAGGCTACAACCCACTGTGATCTGGCCCCACTGAGGCCAGCACACATGGTCAGATGGATTGGAGGTGGCCTGGGGGACCCTGCAGCACCCTGACTGGAATAGGACTGGAGGCGAGAACCAGGCAGGGGAGACTAGAGAGAAAACGAGGTGAGCGTACGGGCACATTAGGATGGTGTGAGCCCCACTCCACTTCTCAAGGAAATGACTTCCTCTAGCCGGTTCCTTCACTGGGGAATCCTGAAGGAGCTGCTCAGACATCCAGCCACCAAACGGGCAGGAGCAGGCTGGGTCAACGTGAGGTCCAGGGCCCGTGGCAAAGGGTGATTATCTGCCTCATCTCGACCTACTGAGGTACTCCAGGCCCAGCCAGAGCCTGAGGATGGCAAAGAGGGACAGGGGTGTCACACACTCAGTCCAAGACCCTGCATGCCCAGCAGAGCTGGCACCAACACTGACCCTTAGGGGTCTCCAGGAACTGGTAGGACTGATGCCGAGCTAGAGAAAAACAAAGCCCGCTGCTGACCTGAGCCTTCCCATGGAAGGGTTCAGCCTTTCAGAAGGTACAGCGAGAAGGCGGGTGGAGGGTGGCTGAATGGGCAGACGTAGGCAAGAGGAACAGACGGCCTGAGCGCCGGGCCAGGGAGGGTATGCCCCTCTGGCTTGGCTGTAGGTCCTCCAGGAGGCAATCCTAGGGGCAAAATCACACCAAGCCCATCCGTACTCCCAGCTTTCAGAAAGGGTATAGGCACGCTAAGACATCAAAGACTGAGTTCAAAGGTGTCAGAGACCAAGGGTCGCAGGCCCCTCTTGCCCCCTATTTAACCTCAGCCCTAGAAGGGAAGAGGAAGCAAAGAGGGAGAGCCTGGCCCTCTGGCTCTGAACTTTCCTCCTTGCCTTCCACAGAGTGGGGAGGGGGAGGGCCCCAGCGTGGCCTCCACAAGGCCCTTGCCCCGTCCTTTTTTTGCAAAAGCAATAGAAAACAAACACTCCTGCCTCCTCCAGCCCCTTGCTCCCCACTGTCCACCCCCAAAATAAACCGAAGAACTCAGCCATCCAGCACAGCACAGCAGGAAGACAGGAGTGGATGTTTGTAACTCCGAGTACAATGTGAAAAGTAAATTCCTTGTTTTATGACAAGAGGGGAGGGAGGGGGCAGTTGAGGAAGGGACAGAAAGGGAGAGATTTATTATTTTCTCTTCTCATTTTTTAAGGTCCTGTGCCCTGTCCCCAAACTCTCTGTCCCCAGTTTTAGCCCCAGTGCCTAGCCCTGGGCCCGGGGAAGAAAAGAAATGGAGGAGGAAGAGGAAGGGGTGGAGGTAACAGGCAGTGACAGGGGTGAAGTTTAAGCTGGCTGTTAGCCCAACCACCAATTTAAAACAATAAGCCCAGAGGAAGTCCCGTAGGAAAGAGAAACAGGGGAGGGGGTGTCCAGGAGCAGAACTCAGAGGCCAGGGTCACTGATGGGGACCCAGCTCTCCTCATGTGAAGGGGTCACTCAGTTCCAGGAGGCACGTGGAGATGGGGGTTTGGGGCCTCAGCAGGGCCAAGCATGAAGCAAAGATAGCTGCCTGGGGTCTTCTAGCCAGGCAGAGCCAGTCTGGAAGCACATGGCCTTGAAATGTTCAGAAAGATATCTTCTTGGGGTATCCAGATGTCCCAGGCATTGACTGGATTGGTCAAGGGGTCTCATGCCCTGGGAGCCCTCCTTTTGTATAGAAAGTACCACTGCAGCCTGATTGGAGGAACAGAGGAAGAGAATGGGCCCCTTAAGGAACCAAGCACTTCCAGTGGTCCTCATCCTGTGGGACACTACCCACCACCCAAGCTGCCTGCCACAGGGACAGAGAGGCCAAGACTCCACACCCACCATCGTTTTTCTCCAGGCCCACCTAACCACTTCCTGCTTGAAGAAATTGAGGTTTGGAGAGGCTCTGGGCCCAGAACACTCCTTGCCTGGATGCCCTAGGTTTCCTGTAGCCAGTGGAACCCAGCAACAGCGCCCCTAGGAGCCTCCCAGTGAGCCGCTCGAGTCAGCAGGCACGCTTGCATGTGTCTCAGTGGTGTTTCTGGACCCCAAGCACCTCAGTTGTTGCCTTGTGTGCCTACGTGGAAATGGAGGCCAGAGAGAAGGGACTCCTCTCATAGCCATGAAGAGCTGACCATAGGCGGCAGGGTGGCCTCTGGGGCAGCGCTTCAAGGTCAGAGCTGATCCTAACCCTGGGTTCATGGGGCTCCGCAACTGTCCATTCTGAGAGGTCCAGGAGAGAGCTGACTATACCCACTTGCCGGTGTGTGCTTAGCAGTAGCGAGGTCCAGAAGCCTTCTTGAAGTGGCCTTGAAGTGGCCTGCTTGGGTCTAAGGGTCCCTATTTGCACACCAAAGGGACTGACTGTCAGAGGACTTTGTCTAGCCATGTCCAGAAGGGGCCAAGGTGGACGATGTTGAGAACTCAGAGGACAGACCTGGGAGCCATGAAGCATGAGCTCATAGAGAACTATGAAAGGCCAAGAGACACATACTGCCACTTCCTAGCAGGGAGCAGCGAGAGTCCTGCGGAGGCAGATGTGCCCCAGAGAGCCTGGTCTTATGAACAGGAGTATTTTCCATCTGCTGGGAAGGCTAGGCGGCGATGTGCTAAGGAAGTGGGGAAGGCAAGAGGCGGTGTGAAATTGAGGCGCAGCAGGACCATCGGTATTGTAATCAGCGTGGGTTGGCCTAGCAGAGAACCAGGGCCAGATGCCTTCAACAACAGAAAGTCCCTCTGTTGTATCCTGGAGGATAGAAGGCCAAGAGCCAGGTGTAGTGGGCCTGGTCCCTCCTGAGGCCTCACAGAGAGCATCTTCTCCCTGGGTCCTCAGAGGGTCTTCCTTGTGCGTCTGGTTTCTAATCTCCATATAAGAACACCAGCCATAGGGAGTAGGGCCTCATTTTCATGTAATGACTTCTACAAAAACTTTAGTTCTGAGTGTGTGTGTGTGTG